>JAVJIF010009811.1:0-149759 GCA_038442645.1 Agave tequilana
CCTCTTCCTCAGCTCCAAGTCACTGGGGGTTCCCAGCAACCCTTACAGCGTAACCGGATTGTTGAACGTTGACAGAGGCGACACACGTGACAATTCAAGCCAAGAAGCTGGAACAATCATCGTCCAGTAGAGATAAAACGCAAGGCTCAGGCTTGCGTCTCTTCTGAATTGCATCAGACGCACGGAGTCTGTGAATAGAGACCCAAATGCGAAGCCCAATGCGCTAGCGTTTCTGAGACTCTACTTCCTAAACACAACATGCACCAGCGTGAGGGCTATCCTTCTTTCGGAGACACGAAACTCGCGTCTCTACGACCAGACGCGAAAATAAGAAAATTCGCGTGTCTCAACTGTCGCTGATCGAACGCGAAAATCAAAAATGTGAGGTCTGCGTCTCTGCTCAGCAGAGGCACGAGACCCACGTTTTAAAGGCAAAACGCAAGAGCTGCGCCTATTATGCGCAACGCGGGCTCCGCGTTTCTGAACTTTGCGTCTCGAATTCTCGACGTAAGGGTGGCTCTCAGAAGCTGAAAAGCCCTCGACAACCGAGGCCAATCTCTTTGATCCCCTCTCACGGATCTAAGAGATTATTTAACGAAGAAGAGGAGTGCTAATCTGATCACTCCATCTTGTTATTGTGAACGACTTATCACGACAATGTTCTCTGAATGCTGCTGCAGCTCACGTGCAAGCAAACAGTCGATATCCAAGCAATCGACCCCAACCTCCGATCAGCCAAAAGGTATCGCTCCCATAGAAGGAGGACCTTCTCTGACGTGGAGTACCCTGAAGTTACTATATACATGACAAGCAGAAGTAGGGAAAAACAACCAGCAGTCAGCTCTGACGAGTCCGACACGGAATCAGAAGGTTTTTATCGGCCTCCTCGCACTCGGACTGGTGCAATCACCCCGATTAACTACAGTACCATAGCTCAGGGCATTGAAGTAAATGAATCACATTCCGCTGTTGCAGAGTCCAGGCCTCTAACTCTTCCATAGAGAAGAAGCCTTTGCATACATGACGAATATTCCTGAGGAGACGGCCCGGCGCTTTGAACAGCAAGTTCAGGTCCAGAGGGAACAATTCGATATGATTTGCGCTCAACAAGAATCTATCGATACCCTCAAGCAGATGCTTGCACAATTGCTTGAAGACAAGAGGAAGTCAACTGACAAAACCTCCTCTAAAAGTCTAAAGGCAACAAAAGAAGGAGAAAGCTCATCTTATGTACATATCGAGGAGAAGGAGCAATCTACTTCTGAGTCGTCTAAATCCTCGTCTAAGGAGGAAGGCAACTCGGACCATAGAAGTATTCATTCTAAAAAGAATGAGTCAATTAGAGCAGCGTCTAGAAGCCCTTACCAATCGGAAAGGCCTCCAAGAAGCAGGAGTGGTCCGGCCATATCCGACCGAGTGGGATCTTGTTCCATACCCTCCCAAGTTCAAAGCTCCAACCCTACAGGCTTTTGACGGCAAAGGGTCACCGAACCAACATATCTACTACTTCAAGTCTCAAACGGGAAACGTGATAGATAATGATGCCATCTTTGTTGGCCCGGAGGCCTTCCTCTCTAGTTTTGATGATGATTAACTCATGTAGTTATGTTTACTAATAATCTTGTGATTTTAGTTTCAGATCATTTAGTAAGATATTAGTTGGTGATTGCTTCAAAAAGAGGAGTTTGGAAGCCTTCACTTGGTGATTCCCGAGCCCGAGCGTCAAGATCATTCATAGCCATGCTCGTTGGATCACGGAGTTTGGACCGAGTCGACTTGAAGATGGAAGATCGTCAAGAAGACTTAGGTATCCATAGTTTAGTGCGTTTTAGATCCATGTGTAAAGATAAGAATAGTTGATATGCTCAAGTGCACAACACCCACGTTTATGTTTGGATATTGGTTTTTCGGTTTGGTTTAACCAATATTTGTTTTTCATGAATAGTAGATCAAAACAAGTTTAAATGGTTTATATGTATAGTAGATGTATTCTTTCTATACATGCATGCTTAAACTTCTTAGACAAACTTATTTTGACTATCCTATTCATGTATTGAAAAATTCAGTTTGATAAAATACAAGTTTTGGTTTTTGATAAAAATGATAAAACACAAAAATGATTTCATATGCTTGATATTTGAGTTGAAATATTTATCACAAGTTATATATCAATGCAAAATGATAAAACTATTTTTGGGTATTTTTACAAGATTTATGGGATTTATTAAAATATTTTTAACATGTTTTTCTGACCCAGAAATTGGCTGCCAGGCTTTGGCGGTCGACCGTATGCCAGAGCCGGTCGACCCATCGGTCGACCGACGTGCACAGGTCTGTGCACGTCTGGCCAGGCAATGGGCCGGTCGACCGGTCGGTCGACCGGACCAGAGAGCTTTGTTCTCTGTATCTGTATCTGGCGGTCGACCGGGCGGTCGACCGGATGCCCCAACGGTCATATTTATAACGATCATATTTATGACCGTTGGCGGTCGACCGGCCGGTCGACCGCCAGCCTGTCAGGCTGACAGATCAGCCTAACGGCTAGTTTTCTGTTTGGCCTATATAAACCCCATTTCTTTGGGTTTTGGCTAAGTTTTTATGAGCTAAAATTTCTCTCTATTTTTGGTGTTTAAAAGAAGTTTTCAAAAGAGTTTAAGTGCCAAAAGGATTCATCTATTTGTTTTTAAAGTGTTTTGTTTTACTTCAAAGAAATTAAGTTTTTGGAAATTAGTTTTGGTCTAAAATTTCTATATCTATTTTGGTGTTTTCCTAAGAGAATTTCTTTGATCAAAACACTTTTTTTTCCACACTTGAGCTTATCATCTATCCTATTCTATTAGGATCTTGTTTTGTGAAAAAAAGAGATTGTTTGAGGTTGATTAAGCCTCCAAGTTGTAAACCCTCCTTGTTTTGTTGTATCCCTCTTTGGTAGAGGTTGATCGGAGTGGTATTGGTTTGTATCCCTCTTCGGTAGAGGTGATTGAGTTTGGTTGTTGGCTACGGGCCTTATCCCTCTTCGGTAGAGGTGGATTGTGGTTGTATTGCCTCGGTGGCATTGTAAGGTTGAGAGAGGAGTTCGGTACTCCTTTAGTGGATTAGAAATCCTTCTCGGTGAAGGCGGGGACGTAGAGCTAGGGGCTCGAACCTCGGAACATATCATTGTGTTTGCGTTTAATCCATTGACTCTCTAACTCTCTCTCTCTTTATTTTGTACAAAGCATCATTCTTATCATCATATCATATTTGCTTGTGTGCCTTGCATTATTTTCATATTGCTCATTCTTATATGCTTGGCTTGTTTATGTGTGCCTCACTTATACTTAACCACAAGAGCTTCATATAGCACCTCAACCCTTATCTAGGGGAATCAAGAGGAGTTAGTCCAGAGCCCTTCACGGGGAATTCGGCTACACTTGTTGGTTGTATTAAGTGTTTGTGCAAATTTGTTTTAGCTTCCGCATTTAGTTTCTAGATTAGCATTATCACCTTTTCACCCCCCTCTAGGTGATTTACAATCTTAACACGTTTGTTCATCGACACTCTAAAGGGGCTTGCCTTTGAATGGTTCATGAAACTCTCAGAAGGCTCCATTAAAAATTAGAGTGATCTGGAGAAGCTCTTCTTGACACGCTTCTTCGAAGATGACTCGGAGATCATCATGCCTACTCTCCTGACCACAAAGCAGCGAAAGGGAGAGTCAGTCAAATCATTTGTAGAGAGATTTCAGAACATGGCACTCCGATGTCCTAGCGGTATGACCCAGGCCACCTGGTAGAAACATGCTGCCACAATCTACAACGTCACTCCTAGCCCAAATAGGAGTTGCTAAAAGCCGCATCTTGAAGCAATTGGTCCAGAAAGGTGAACAGGCCGAAGAAATTATCGCCAGGGTTAAAGCAGAAGAAAACAAACTCAGACCCGAGAAGTCGACAAGGCGAATGCCAGAAACATCTTTTCAATCAAAGAGAAAAGATAATTTGGCGATAGAGATAAAATCCCCCGTCAAAGCTCAGCCGGTCAGGGAAAGTGACTCTTCAAGTCAGCCATGCGCCAACAAGCAGTATTCCTTCAAAAATGAACATGTTGATTCGTTATTCAAGTTACTCAATAAGCGCAACAGCTTGAAACTTCCTGAAGCTAGACGTCCTGAAGAAGTCGGTAAAACCGATAATCCTAACTACTGCATGTATCATAGGATGTTAGGGCACCCCACCAAGAGCTGCTACGTCTTCAAAGACATCCTTCAAGCTCTGATTGATGCAGAAGTGCTAAAGCTCTATCCAAAGTAGAAGAAAGTGACGGCTAATATGATATCATTTCTTCAGTTTGGAAAACAGCCTCCAGCACCGTCCGGAGTAGTTTCCATCCTGAAAGGGGAACTAATAATGATTAATACGGACCCACATCACTAATAAGAGAAAGGTCTTGTACCTGTCCCCAGACCTCAGGGGAAAATTATGTGGGTTCATCTCGACCTTGTGGACAGCCAACAATGGACTACTGTTACTAACAGAAGGTCCAAAGGCAAGGCGAAAGATTCGTCCTATAATATGGTGTGCGCTTCTTCTCGAGAAGCAGAAACTGATGTTCCCTCACTAACTGATTCAGAAGAGGAAACAATCGTTCTTACTGCAGAACTTAATAAATCGCTCATGGTAGAAACTCGTTCGGGTCAGTCATATTTAAAAAAGTATGACGAGATGGTGGCAAGTCCTCCTAAACCCACTACAGAGTCAGCCAAGCCCTCCATGAAGTAACTGGTGAAGAAGCATAAAGAGCATCGATTTTCTAAGGCTCTCCTAAAGGACAACGCAGAAGGATCTACAATCCCTTACCGCTTTGACGTCCTGGCTCAATTGGCCAATATTCCGGCCAGAATCACCCTTTACGAGCTCCTGAGACTATCAAAGTCAACAAGAGAAGCTCTAAGGGAAGCCCTAACTAATGCTGAGGTCTTCATGACCCAGATTCCAGCTGGAACACAGAAGGAGGACGTAAAAGACTGCCTCCATGCCTCCCAAAATGCTCTCTGCATCACCTTCACGACAGATGATATGCAGGTTAAGGGGAAATATGATCGGCCCCTGTACTTCACAGGGTATATTGGATCGTTTGAAGTAAGCCGCATTCAGGTAGATCCAAGATCCGCATTGAGCATCATGCCTCGCCGGGTCATGTAGCACTTAGGGATCCCTACCCACCGATTGAGCGCTACCTAGACTACCATCTATGATTTTAACGCCAATGGTACGCGCCCAATGGGGAAGATCAAGCTCAAATATCAAATCGGGGACCTAAAGTCTGAAGTGACGTGCTATGTGATTGATGCCGACACTTCATATAATTTGTTGCTAGGACGACTGTAGATTCATCGTAATTTCATCGTCCCCTCCACTCTCCATCAAGTTATGAAGTACATTGACGAAAGTGAGAAAGTCCGAACGTTGATTGCCAAAAGGCATCCGTTCAAGGGGGTAGAGAACTATTTCACAGACTCCCTCCTATACCGAAACTCTCTGAAAACAAATAAGGACCTACAACCAGAGAAACCAGACTCTGGTAACGAAGCTGACACCGAATCAGAGGTGGAAGAAGAGTGCATGTGGGAATTAGATTCACTTGTAACGAGCATTAATAAGCTCGATGTTAATAACATCGCCAATGATGTAGGCGGGTGGTATATTAATGAAGAGTTAAATTTAGCTTACTTTTCTGTGTTCGCTTCTGATTCAGTGCCATCAGACACTAGTACCGAAGTGGATAATGACCCCTGGTCGGCAGTGGATGCTGTGACATCATTGCATGTACCAATGAAGTCATCCTTCAAAACCTACCAAGATGTCGTTGATGCGCACGAATCAGTATTCATGGTCCCAGCAAGATGCAAAGGCCAAAAATCAATCCTTTTCAGACAAATCAAGTCCGAACTGATGTCTCATGAAGAGTCAGAAAGCGAGAATGAATCTCCCCAGTTTACTCATTATGAGCCAAATATACTCAGAGTGATAGAATGTATAGGGTATGATTTGACAAATGGTCCTGGGTTGAACTTCGGCAAAGGAAGAAGAACACTACTTCGGTCTTTCGTTCCGAAAGGAAAAATCCCTGATTATTACCATCGAACTCGCAGGGGTTTGGGTTATGTGTCAACCCCAATTCCATCAGCCTCTGAGTCTGAAGAGTTACTATACCATAACCACTCATCTGGCACATCATCATGGGAATCGGACATTAGTGTCGGCAACATCTTCGGAGAACTTTCAGTAAACATGGTTTCAACAAGCCACCTGGAAGACGGAGATGAAGAAATGGTCCAGTCTAATACAGATCCTTGGATCAAACACCTAAACACTCTCTGAGATATTCGCTTTGAACAACGTGAACCACCCACAGAAGATAAAGTCATCCAGATTAATCTGGGAGATGAGGCTGATCCTAAGCCCATCTTTATATGCGAAAACCTATCATCCTCCTAGAAAGAAGATTTAATATCTCTTGTGCGAGAGTATATAGATATTTTTGCTTGAAATTATGAGGACATGCCTGGGCTTGATCCTCGAGTGGCTATGCATCGCCTTAATATTAATTCAGATATGAAGCCAGTCAAACAACAGCAGCGATGGTTCCGTCCAGAAATAATGAAAGAAATTCAGTCAGAAGTCAAGAAGCTTATAAACTCTGGCTTCGTTAGGGAGGAGTAACATTCTGATTGGGTAGCCAATGTCATCCCCGTTACCAAGAAAAATAGAAAGATCCAAATTTGCATTAAGTTTCGCGATCTAAATAAGGCCTGTCCCAAAGATGAATTCTCTCTCCCGATCACGGATGTCATGATTGACAATACGTGCGGGTTTGAGCGAATGCCCTTCATGGATAGATTCTCAGGGTATAATCAAATCAAAATGTATCCTGATGATGAAAGTCATACTTCTTTCAGGACACCACTGGGGGTATATTGCTATACTATCATACCCTTCAGACTGAAGAATGTAGGGGCAATATATCAGAGAGTTATGAATGCAATTTTCCTCGAGTACATGTGTAAAACAGTGGAATACTACGTTGACGACAATGCAGTGAAAAGCCGTACCAAAGGTGACCACATAGCCGATCTGAAGACAGTCTTTGAAATCATGCGGGCACATCAGTTGAAGATGAAACCTACCAATCCTTCTTTGGGGTTGTTTTCCATTATGTTTGCAAAGGAGAAAAACTTACAAAAAAAAGGGTTGAGGAGCTAAATTACAAGTATTCTTAAAAAGATTACAAGTAGATCTCCTCAGAGATTCTGGAGAAGTGTGCCGATAGGAGTCTGGTCAGCGCGCGACCACTTTGTCCCTTTGACGATGCGAGGGATGAGATTCCCTTCTCGCCTGGTTCCGGGAATCAGAGAACAGAAGGTTGGTAGAACCCTCTTACTGCTTCTCAAAATCGCCTTCAATTAAGAATTCCTTCTCGCCTGGTTCCGGAGATTCCTTGAGAAGAAGGACGATGTTAGGGTATCAACACCCTGGATAGAGAAAATAATTCTCTAAAAGGTCTCTGAATTCGAGAGCGCACGGTGCTTATGAAGAAGCCTCTGCTTGTGAAGTCCTCTTGTGTGCATGCGTCGTCGTCCGTATGCGTGCCTCTCCTTGTACCCCTGGCGGGCTATTTATAGGGAGAGCAAGGGTATAATCGTCCCTTGAAAATATAGAAACAGATTGAATCGAATCTGTTTAAATCTGGAAAGTAGCCTTGCTGCGAGGTTAGGATCAGCTTCTGCGAAGCTAGAATTGGCAGGTCGGTTGACCTTCTTGATCCTTTCCATATCGTTGGAGGATTTTCCCTGATCTTCTTACTAGTTTTTAGAAGAGTCAAGAGATTGTGGCAATCAACTGTCAAATTTGATCTCTGATTTGATCTTGATTGGATTTGATCTAATTGGATCCGATCTCATCTGGAGATTTGATTGGTCAAAGGTTGACCGTAGCAGACCAATGGCGGAGCTGTCCGTATTGAGCTCGTAGCGGAGCTAGAGGCAGCTTCTGGCGAAGTCCGAAAGAAATCCTTTGGCGGGGCTGGAAGTCTTCTGTGGCGAAGTTGCAAGTTAGCTTCTTGGCGAGGCTTTGGATGGTTTTAGCCTCTCAAGCGAGGCTATCCCTTTGGGCTTATGCGATGCTAAGTGCTAGTATCTTAGACCTGCTGAGGTCTGTTTAGAAACAATTCGGGTTCACTGTCTGCTTGCTGGATCAGTGGAGTCCAAGTTGCTTCCTTGTCCCTCGGAGATGGGTGAAAACTGGTCTTCAGCTCGTCTGTCACTTGTCTTTTGTAAATGTCAACAAGTTTAGACATTGTTCGGACCAATAAGAATCTTGTCTTTTTTAAGTGTCAACAAGACCCCTTCAAAGTTTTCGAAAGTCTGCAATAGTCCAGACTTCGAAATACTTTGAACTGCTTTGATCGGTGGAGAATGAACGTCGCCATAATGGTTAAGTTCAGCTTCGCTTTAAATCCTGCTTTGGGATGTAGATTCGCCGAGAAATCATGTAGACTCGCGTCTGGGTAGCTTCGCGGCTAGGTAAGTTCTCTCTGGAACATCTGTCGCTTTCCCGAGGCCAACTGCCGTGGGCCGGTTACGAGGAGGATTACTCCTTTCTTTGTGCTGATCGAGGGAGATATTCTCCGATTTGCACGTTTCCAAGGGAGGATATTCCCTTTCTTCAAGGCGCAATAAGTGCCTTTATGAGGGAGACGTTTCTCCCTTCGCATGGTTCCAAGGGAAGTCGTCCCTGTTCTCAAGGCGCAGTGAATGCCTTAAATGCACTCGTGCTTCCACGCTTGAGGCGGCAGCGCTCAGGCCATGGGGCCTATAAATAGGACACTTGAGGTCCTCTGAAGAGAGAAGTGATCTGCTATTCTCCTCTTCTCTTGGTTGAGAGAGATACTCAGATCTCTGAATTAGTGGGAATGCCCACTCTGGTTATTACCCGGCCAAGGACCGGTAAGTCTTGATCATTCAACGACTTCACCGATTTTAGGGAATTCATCTCCCTTAATTCAGCTTTAACAGCTGCTTCAGGGATTAACTTCCCTTGTTCTCCATTCAACTGATCTGCGGAGAAGGATTTCAGCATAGCTTCCCAGCGAAGCTATCATCTTGACTTGGTCAGAGAAAGATCACTGCATGTTAAGTCCGCTGCACAGGCAGAACTTGGGACCTGGTATCTTCAAGGTTGAGCCAGTCTTGCCAAATAGGTGAGGCTAAGACTGTGTCCCATAGGATCAGTCTGGCTTAGCCATATAGGCGAGGCTAGGACTTGGCGTTTGCTGAGCTAGCCCGTCACTGCTGTGCAAGCGAGGCTTACCCTCTGCTCCAATCGAAATCGGATTGCTTCGCCCCAAAGAATTCGGCTTTAGTGCTTTTACAGTATCTTTTATGTTTAACTGCTAATCTGCTCTAATTTTGCATTGCAGTGAGCTATGTTCGCCGGTCTTGTGTCTTGATGAAAAGACCGAAAAGTTGCCTTATGCTTCCCCGATTGAAGCTTTACTTTTAAGCAGGAGGAACAACTTGGGGCAGCTGATGTGTGTCCCAGAGGCTGTTGGCAGCCTTTTATCCGAGATGATTCGTTCTGAGGTGAGGCTGGTGGCCGCTTCGTTGGAGATGATCCGCTTCGGGAAGGCGGGTGTCACACCTGTTAGATCACTGACATCAGTGCCAATTCCCATTATAGGTGATCTATCGTGTTGGCGGCGATAAGTTCATTGCCAACTTTCAACTTTGGTGATCCAGCTTCCTGGTGGCAAAATCTGCCATTTTTGTGGAGAATTATGGCCGTGTCCCCGTGGCACAACTGGTTACGGCCTTGTGCAGGAGGAAGGCCTTTCGTGTCCAGTTGGTCTAGTCTGGAAGCAGATAAAACCACTTGTATGCCTTTTGCGCAAATCACTTTGCTGTGCAACTGAATCTGTTGTACGAAACACAACCTTGATGTAGCATCAATGTATCTTTACTCTTAAATCAATGAAAGTTTATCTTCTGCTCATCTGATTTTTGCCTGCCTTCATTGAGAATTTGGCCATAGCGGGGCTAAACTTTATGCAGGGTTAAGGACAAGGTCCTTTTTGAATAAGCTTCGCACGATGCTGGCATATCGGCGAACTATGCCCTTAGTGGGCTAAGGCAACCCTTTTGACGAAGTTCTTGATGAACTTGTGCGAAGTCCGCACTTTGATTCATTTGGCGAAGTTAAGCCTTAGTGGCTGAATCAGCGCTTCTCGGGAAGGCGCTTTAGGCGGCGTTTCAAATTAATTTGAAACGACAGCCTGTACTCTTTTCGAGACGTCGTTTCAGGCGCTCATTGGCCTATAAAAATCCGATTGGACTGTAGAGAGGACAGATCTCTTCATTTGAAATTTTTAGAGACCTTTAGACTCTTCTTCTTCCTTTTTCCTTTCCATTCAAGAGTTAAGAACTTCCATAGTTCTTCAATGGCGCCCAAGAGACGAGCGGGAAAAGAAGTGGCAACTTCTGCAGCGGAGGGTCCTTCTCCTCCTCCGGTCATCGAACGACCAATTGCCGGTAGGGAACTTTCCCTTTTGATTAGAGACTGCCGTCTCCCCTTTAAAGCCGATTTCTGGCTGTCCTTGGATAAATCCGACATGAGTCCAATTATGGTCTCATGATTTTAGGGAGTCCCATTCCCTGATTTTACCTTGATTTCTTGATCGGGAATCCAAGAACTGAAGAGTTCTTCCTCTAGCTTCCAAGCGAAGTTAACCTTTAGGCGGTTCACATCCTGTTGAATGACAAGATGCGAAGCTGTCCTTTGAATTTTGACAGAAAAGGACCGTAATGTCCTTCTGACGAAGTTATCCTTCAAGGTTTTGTCACATCTTGCTGTTCGTAGCTAAGCTTCCAGAGCGAAGCTAACACTTGGATGTTTTCCTGCATCCTCTCCTCGCGTGGGACGCGGAGTTACACTGCAGCTGCGAAGCTAAGCTTCAGGACGAAGCTATCATTTAGGCCAATCCTTGCTCAAAGGGCGAGGCTATGCCTTGTCAAATTTTGCGTTCTGATTTTAGCCCTCTTTCGGCTGATGAACTAACCACATTTTCTCTTTGTTCCTGCAGTACACTATACTCCTGGTCCTTCAAACAACCTGTTCGGGATGACCATGGGATCGGATGGCAATATCAGCTTGCAATTTCAAGGGCAGGCTTCTCTGTTCAGTGAGCGGAGCTCCATCGTTCGGGACACGCTCATTCATAGTGGTGATCAATATACCACGAGGAGTATCCTGACCACAGCTCCTCTTGAAGAGATTGACCGTCGAGTTTATAGGAAGCCCGATTTCATGTTCGGGGATGCCGCACCAGACCCTGACCACTAACTACATGCAGGGGAAGGGCAGTGGATTTTCCAGTTGGATGGCGAGAGGTTCTACCTTCCGTCCAACAAGCGTCATTTTTCTTTGTCTTCCTTCGAGTGCGTGACGCAGGCTCGGAAGATGTTGTGGGAAGTGAGCCGGAGTACTGACTCTGTCCACATAGGAAAATTGATGCTTCAATCTCCTGGCTATGCAAGAGCAGGGCCCCCTCATTGCATAATGAGCCTGCATCCTGGGAATGTGTCACGAGAGATCCCAGTGGGAGAGAATCCTGCAGTGGCGCTGACCTTTGGCAACCAATTCTGCAAGGTCAACGGGAACTACCCAGCTACTGACTTCAGGACTCCGGGCTGGATTCACCCTCCGAAGGCATGGTGGGTGGGTTTGACTACTTACATCCTCGCTCATTTCGAGGAGGATCTGGAGAGGATAAACCTCTATGAGGCCGTCAGGGCGACTTGTTACGGCATTGAGATGAATGTGGCGTGCTTCTACGCCATCTTTGAATTGTATTGCCCAGCTTCAGGGACCTTCTTTACCCCTGTTGGTGAATTGGGCATGGCCTTGCATGAGATGTGGGAAGTCTCTGCTCTGCCTTTTGGATCTCTTCCCTATGAAGAATACTTCCCGTGCGAGGCGAAATTGGCTCTTCTGGAGAAGCAGGAGCCTGCTTTGTTCGAGACCTACCGGGAGTTAATGTGCCACTTGTACATTTGCTCCAGTATGCATGGGGGCAGTAAGGGAACCTCTTGCAGCTTGAAGAGTTGGGGAGATTATTTGTTCCCAAATATGGAGAACACTCCTGAAGCGGCTTATTGCGGAGTTGCTGATGAAGACATCTTTGACCGGATGCAAAAGCACTCCCAAGGGGATCTAGTTGTGAAGGAAAACGATGGTCCCTATGAGCAGGGTGATGTTCTTCGAAGCTTCCATCACCAGGCTCACAGGCCGATGTCCGGAAGGCACTTCTGGCTGGTTTCCTAACAGTCTGGCTGAAGAGGTGCGTGGTGCCGTCTTCTTCGGGTGACATCGTTCATCCGACTGTTTTGCTGCCCGCTGTTCGTTTGGTTCATGGTCGTCCTCTGGGACTTTCTTTCAGCCATGGTGTGCTGTATCCAGAGAGGCCTTCGTGCATTGACGGAGGCTTTTTGCAGGCCACCAACGACGAAGCGTGGAAAGGGGACCATTTTGCCCCGCGACGGACCTAACCCCAGAATAGGTCTGCCGTATACTTACTTGATGGCGTGGTTCGCCTTGCATTGTCCTTCTCTAATTGAAGCTGGAGAGGATCCCCCGCAGGATGTTCGAATGGCGCTCCTCCGCCGATTCGAAGGATGCTCATGGCAAAAGAAATACGTGGCTGAGGCCCGTAAATTAGTACGTCGCTATGACGTCTATAATCTCTTCCGCTATTTTCCCCGTATTCGGGGTGCAGGCTATGGGGAAGAGTTCAAAGATGCGGGGGAGGGGCATTCGTCCCTGAGCCGGGGAATTTTTGAGTGGCTGGTCAGCATCCGGCCCTCGCATTTATTGTATAGAAGTGGGGACACCTGCTACCTGGAGCCCTATGTTCCAAGTCGGTTTGCCCGTCAGTTTGGGTATGACCAACTATACGTGGGCAATCCGCATCTCAATTTGGCTTTCATGGGGAGCCTTATTGATGGGGCCCGTGCTTGGCGATTTTTTACCGCAGGCGGTACTGGGGCGCGGCTGCGTACGCCGTTAAAGAATCCCAATCTCCTAATGACCCTGTGCTTTTGCCAGTGGTACGCCACTTCCAACTCACACCTCTTGGGTTCAACGCTAACAGCTCTGGTGTGAAGTTAATTTCTCAGCGGCTGAGACAGAAGGCTTCTGATAAAAGGGAAGGCAAAATGGTTCGCACTCCAGGTATAGAGGAGTTTGTTGCTGTGGAAGACAGCGAGGCCTCAGATGCCGAGAGTCCTCGCTTCGAGGTGGGAGCGGGGGCTGAGACTCCTGCAACTGGCTCTGGTGTGATGGGGACGGCTCCTTCTCGTTGTATAGAAGAGGTGGAAGAAGAGGATTCTGAGATTCACTTCAAAAGAAAGCGAGCAAGTAGCTCTCGTAGGAAATCGTTGGCGAAGAAGCCCCGCCGCCAAGCTCCTACGATTGTCGTAGAGGGGCATCCCTCTACAACGATTCCTCCTGCTGTCCCATTAGCAGCTGAACCGTCGGTTGCTGAGCGACTGGCGATGAATTTGCTCCGGTCTGGGTAAGACTAACCCTGTCCATATAATACGCCCTTTTGTGTGTTCCCATTGACTTATTATCAATTCTTCTTGATTGTAAGAGCTGAGGCAGCTGGAGAACAAGGGAAACATTATGATCCCCTATTTACTTATGGGACTGAAGTTGGTTCTTCTGCCCGTCCGGAAGAGTCCGGAGGTGATGTGGCCGACATCGGTCCTTCGGGCACTGGGACTTCTAAAGGAAGTCCTGAGGTATCGAGCTCTATTGGGTGGTCCACAGGATACTCGGCAAGCGAAAGCGAGCCGGCTGTTCGTGCTGATTCTGGCAAAAATTTTCCGATGGAGCCCCTGGAGACTGATGCGGCTGACGAGATGTTTGAGGCGACATCATCCTTTGGTATTGTCCTAACCTCTTGGCTTCTTTTGCATGTAGCGTCCCGACTAACCGTAGTCTTGTTACAGGTGTTTGGCCTCAAGGTACATCAGCTTTAAGAGAGCCGGAAGATCCCCCGAAGGGTCAAGGGGTGACATGAGTGCTTCGACCACGGCTGATGCTGCTGTGCTGGATGCGCTGTACGGCGACCTGCCTTCTTATCGGCCCAAGTCAGCCGAAGGATCAGAGGTTGAAGGGGGAGCAGTTCCGGAGGTATCCTCACTCCCAACTATATCAACGAGTGAGGTGCCGACAATTTTGCCAAGTGTGGAACTGAGGGTGATTACAAGCCCTACTTTCCCAACTCTGGTGGTTGAGCCTGCTGTTCAAGAGATGGTTGCCAGCCCTACCTCAGCGGTGGCTAGCGCACTGATTTCTATGAAGACTCCGCAGAGATCACTGACAATCTGCCCTGCTGTTGATGTTCCCGTTGCTCCTTCCACGATAGTGTTGACCAGGCTGGTGGATTTCTCTGAAGTTACCTCTCTACCAGAAGTGGCTGAGGTTGAGAACGACTACATATGTGACCTTGTCGATAGCTTTTATAAAGGCTTAGGGCGAACTATCGACCTGATTTTGAAGGGGTTGAATATGCCGTTCTCAAAGTTAAAGGTGGTCCTCTCCCGTGGCATCTAAAGTATTCGGGATTTCGAGGGGTATCACCAGGCTACTGCTTTGGAACTCCTGGTGGATGAATTCGAGAAGGATGTAGAGGAATGGCGCTGTCTCAGCAGCTCGGACCTGGAGTCTTTAGTGGGTGAGCGGTTCGCGCGTCTTGTCGCTCAAAAGCACGAGGCCCGGCTTGCCGCTCAAGAGGCTGCTAAGGCTATCTCTTTTGACTTGAAATCCTTGGAAACAAGGCAGGCAGAGGTCGGAAATGCGATTGACGCCTCTACCAGTGCTCTTCTTGACGCTGAAGACAAGATTGGGAAGGCTGAGGAAATGATCAGGAAAGCCAATCTTATTTTATCCAAGGCTAAACTGGTGCGTCTTGAAGAAACTGCGCGGCTCGAGCAGCTTCAGGCTCAAAATGAAGAGCTCTCACAGCAGGGATCGTCACAGAGGGCAACTTTGGCGGAGGTTGAAGCTCGTCTGACCCAGGCAATGGATTTCAATGAGGCCGAGCTGAGGTCGCAAGCGCTTGCCCAGGCTGCTGATGACAGGAGGACGAGGCTGGACTCCCTTGGAGAGCGGCTCAGATCTTATAGTGTGTGCCTGTAGCTCCATGTACTTTATCCTTTTAGAATGAATGAAAATTTTTTTCTTCTTTTCTCCAGTCTCCAATCTTGTTCTTCTTTTTGAATTGCGGTTTCAAATTGTATTACAATTTCTTGAGAACGTAGTTCTTGTTGGGTTGGATGATGAGACTTGGCTATCTGTCAGTTCAGAGGTCGCGATGACATAACTGGTTGAGACGCCACCAAGCCCGAAACCGGTCCTTGTCGGATCGAAAGATGAGACCTGTCTTTTGTAAATGTCAACAGGGCCCAGAAGTGAGACTTGGCTGTCTGCTGGTTCAGAGGTCGCAATGACATAACGGTTGAGACGCCACCAAGCTCAAAAATTGGTGATACTCGTCTTTTGTAAATGTCAACGAGTATCAAGACCTGTCTTTTGTAAATGTCAACAGGGCCCGGGTTGAGACTTAGCTGTCTGTTGGTTCAGAGGTCGCAATGACATAACGGTTGAGACGCCACCAAGCTCAAAAATTGGTGATACTTATCTTTTGTAAATGTCAATAAGTATCGAGACCTGTCTTTGTAAATGTCAACAGGGCCCGGAAGTGAGACTTGTCTTTTGTAAATGTCAACAAGCTCAAAATTGGTGATACTCATTTTTTGTAAATGTCAACAAGTATCGAGTTTGTAGTAGAATTGGGAAAAGTCTCGTTTTCACGGGGAGAAACGAGGGAATCACTGTCATAGGTTTAATGTTAACGTAATAGCGAAATGTATATGTGGCCTTACCATTCTATGGATGAGAATTGGTAAGTGATTTTGGAGGTCTCGTTTTCACGGGGAGAAACGAGGGAATTGCTATCATAGGTTTAATGTTAACGTAATAGCGAAATGTATATGTGGTCTTACCATTCTATGGATGAGAATTGGTAAGTGATTTTGGAGATCTCATTTTCGCGGGAAAAAAATAAGGGAATTGCTGTCATAGGTTTAATGTTAACGTAACAGCGAAATGTATATGTGGTCTTACCATTCTATGGATGAGAATGGTAAGTGATTTTGGAGATCTCGTTTTCGCGGGGAAAAAATGAGGGAATTGCTGTCATAGGTTTAATGTTAACGTAACAGCGGAATGTATATGTGGTCTTACCATTCTATGGATGAGAATTGGTAAGTAATTTTGGAGAGGGAATCAAATGGGAACAGGTCCCTTAGGATTTTTAGCAAACCCCCAGCTGTCAATGGGTTTGATATGCCTTTACCAACTACCGTTTGGGTTGGGCTAGCCATGCTATTCCCCTCAGCATGATGAGTTGTCGAGGACTTATGTTGGGCTTAAAGGCCAACATTTTCCTCTATCCTTAATCGTTAAGGATGTCGGATTATCTGGTTAATATATGCATAACCACAATTCTCCTTTAAGACAACCAGTGTATGGCCAGGTTCTTACTGGTTTATGGTGGTATGATCTCACTTGGAGGAAGAGAAAGGCTCTCTTTGTGTGTACTTTGAACACGAAGGTCTTGATCAGAGGTGCAGTGTTAACTTGATCGTAAGAAGGGTCCTTGATTAAGGATAATAATTCTTTAAGAATTTCCATTGATCGGCATCATGAGTAGGTCGCCATCTGAAATCATGAGGCGGTATGCTCCGTTTGAATAGACTGTTTCTATTACAAACGGTCCTTCCCATTTAGGCTGAAATTTGCCTTTGGTCTTGTGCGTCATAATCATCGGTCGTCTGACGGCTAAAACCAGGTCCCCTTTCTGGAAGACCCTCTGTTTGACCTTCTTATTGAAGGCTTTGGAGATTCGAGCCTGATATAGCTCGATATGCTGTTGAGCTTGTAGCCGCTTCTCATCTAGGGCTTCGAGCTCTTGAAGACGCAATCGATCTTTGTCTTCCGATGTGCACTTGGTGGTCAGAGCGACTCGCAATGACGACATCTGGATTTCCAATGGGATGACTGCTTCACACCCATATACCAGGGAAAAAGGCGTATTGCCTGTCGGTGTCCGAACCGTGGTTCGGTAGGCCCAAAGACATTCACCAAGCTTTTCGTCCCAATCTCGCTTGTTCGAGGAGACGAATTTCTTGACTAGCTTGATGATCGTTTTGTTGAATGCTTCCGCCAGGCCGTTAGCGGCGGGATTATAGGCAGTTGAAGCCACGTTCTGAATTCGGTATTTATCGCAGAACCGATAGAATACTTGGCTTATGAATTGGGGACCGTTGTCGTGGATGATCCGCCTAGGGACACCAAATCGATGGATGACATGGTGCTTGATGAAGTTAACCACATTAGAGGTTTTGACTTCAAGCAGTGGTATAGCTTCTGCCCACTTTGAAAAGTAGTCGGTTATTGCAAGGATAAACCGGTGACCTCTTGTCGAAGAGGGGCTAATCAGCCCTACGACGTCTATTCCCCATGCTTCAAATGGCCATGAAGCAACAGTTGGGTGTAGCAGCTCCGAAGGCTGGTGTATGAAATCCGCATGAATCTGACATGCTTTACACCTTCGTGCATATTAGATGGCGTCGGCTATCATAGTTGGCCAATAATATCCAAGCCTATGCAACCTGTCTTTAAGCTTTGGACCCGGCTGATGAGCTCCGCAAGTGCCATCGTGCGCTTCCTGGAGCGCTTCCTGTGCCTCTGAATTGGAAAGGCAACGGAGGAGGACACCGTCATATGAACGACGGTAAAGTGTCTTCAAAGTCGGATCGTAGTAGAAACGGAGAGACCTTCGTCTGACGGACGCCGCTTCTTTAGGATCGTCTGGGAGCAGACCGTGCAAAGCATAGTCAATGAGAGGAAAGCGCCAGTCTCTTGGTTCAAGATCCGTGGAGACATTATAGACTTCTCGAGTTCTTAGCATGTGCTTGGAGCATACAAGATGTCGAAATGCGACTGTGAGGTGATACTCGGTGTCGGCTGGCAAGGCTAGTGTTGTAGCTAATACAGCAAGAGCGTCCGCCTTGGTATTCTGAGATCGAGACACGTGCCCGATGTAGAAGCCTTCAAATAGGTTGGCCAATTCAACAGCCGTATGATAATAAGGCACCAAGTCCTCATGGCGGACTTCGTATTCGCCTTTAACCTGATTGATGATCAGTTTTAAATCGCCATAAGCATCGAGGTAGCGTACCCCCATCCATGGGTGAGTTGAAGACCAATGAGCAGAGCATTATACTCTGCTATATTGTTGGAGCATGATTCTGTCAGAGAAAATGCTCTGAGAAGAACATGGTTCTGCGGGGAGATAAACACAACCCCCACTCCGGCAATAATCTTGCCTTTAGGGCCCATTCGCGATGCTCCATCGAAGAACATATGCCACACTTCCTCCTCTGAGGTTGCATAAGACTCGAAAACTTCATTAGGGATATCTTCGTGAAGTTTTGAATGCTCCGAAACTGGATGAGCAGCCAAGAACTCTGCAAGGGCCTGGCCTTTAACCGCCTTCTGGGGCGTGAAGATCATGTCGTATTGAGACAAAAGAAGTGCCCACTTAGTCAATCTTGAATTCAATGATCCTGGCTTCGTCATAAGAAGACGCAATGGGTTTACTCTGGAGATGACATGTATGGTCTGGCCGACCAAATAATGTCGTGTCTTCTGAACAGCGAAGACGAGAGTTAAACACTCTTTCTCGATAGGGTTGTAGCGAGATTCTGCTCCTATGAGAGTTCTGCTCAGATAATAAATGGCCTGCTCGTGGCCATTGTTGTCCTTTTGAGCAAGGAGGGCACCAAGAGAATGGTCCAGTGCTTTTACATAAAGCAAGAACGGTTTCCCTGATGTAGGGGCCACTAAGACTGGAGGTTTTGTGAGGTACCTCTTGATGTCTTCATAAGCTTCCTGGCAAGTTTGATCCCATACGAAGGAAGCACCCTTTTTCATGAGTCGGGTGAACGGTTGACAGCGGCCTGAGAGATTTGCAATGAATCATCTAATATAAGCCAGTCTGCCTTGCAAGCCTCTGAGCTCTTTGAGATTCCTCGGTGGATGCATGCTCTGGATGGCTTTGACTTTGTCTGGGTCAAGATGAATCCCTTTTGATGTGACAATAAACCCAAGGAACTTGCCACTTGACACTCCCAAAAAGGATTTTGTCGGATTCATTTTCAGTTGATGAGCCCGCATTATGTCGAACATCGTTCTCAAGTCATGAAGATGTTCATTCTTGTTGCGACTTTTGACGGCAATGTCGTCGACATAGCACTCCACCGTTTTTTCGGAGATGATCGCGGAAGATCGTACTCATTGCCCGCTGATAGGTTGCTCCGGTGTTCTTCAGTCCGAAGGGCATTACAGTGTAGCAGTATACCCCCAATGGTGTTCGGAACGAAGTATGCTTCTCGTCGTCGGGATACATCTTAATCTGGTTGTATCCTGAAAAGTCGTCCATGAAAGACATCCTTTCGAACCCGCATGTGTTGTCAATCATGACGTCGGTGATGGGCAGTGGGAATTCGTCTTTGGGACAGGCCGTATTGAGATCACGGTAGTCGATGCAAATCCGTATTTTTCCGTTCTTCTTGAGGACGGGGACGATGTTAGCTACCCAATCTGGATGTTGTTCCTCCCGATGAAGCCACATGCAATGAGCTTGTGAACTTCGGCTTCAATAGCTTCCATGATGTTCGGGCGAAACCGACGTTGTTGCTGCTTGACTGGCTTGACGTCGGGCTTGATGTTCAGACGGTGCATAGCGACCTGTGGATCAAGTCCGGGCATATCTTCGTAGCTCCATGAGAAGACATCTATATACTCCTTTACAAGTATTATCAATTCTTCCTTCTCCGTAAGTGATAGGCTTTCACTTATAAAGATGGGCTTGGGGTTATCTTGACTTCCCAGGTTGACCTGCATCACCTTGTCTTCAGTAGGTGGTTCGCGCGATTCGAATCGCTTTTCCCATTGAATGTCTAATTGTCGGGCCCATGGTTCCTCGTCGGTGGCTTCTGCGGGTTCCAATTGACTGCTTGAGGTCATATTAGCAGTGAGATTTTCGAACATTCCTCCTATACTGACATCTGAATCCCACTCGGAGGATGAGGCTGAATGTGATGGAACTGATCCATCGTCCTTGGCTTGAACCGTTGCTGACGATGTGGGTGTAACATACCCTAACCCCCTGCGTGTACTATCATAGTAGTTTGTAGGCTTCCCTTCAGGCACAAGGTTCCGCATCAAACCGCGCCTTCCTTTTCTGAAATTCAGGCCTGCTCCATGCTTCAAGTCGTACCCCATTTTCTTCATAATATGGCGCGCTGACTGCGTGTAATGAAAGAATTATGGAGTGTCTGGTCTGAACTTGAATCTGCGACCGTGGGTCCCCGTGGCTGGGTTCTACCGAAGATTATCGGTAACTGACCTTCTTTGGACGGCGGGATTACCAAGACGGCTCCTTCTGCGGATTCCAAGGGCGTACTGGACGCGCTTGGCTTATGTAAAGGCATGTGTAGGGAGCTATCTGTAATGGATTCAAATAGCCCAACAGTCGCGGGATAATCAAAAGAAATATTATCATTAATTACCCATTCACCTTCATCCTCTGAAGGAGTATTACATAGGGGATTATTGAGACATGCTATAATTGGTTCACCAATCAGAATGGCTGGCATGCCTGCTTCGGATTCTGAATCCGCCTCGTTGCCACTTTCATCATCGTCCGGCAACGGTTCTTTGAGTGCTCCACCGGCCTCTTGATACAGGAGAGCGTCAGTGAAGTAGTTTTTCACCCCTTTGAATGGTTGCCTCTCAGCAAAGACAGTTCGTACTGTCGTGTCATCTTCAACATATTTGAAGCATTGGTGCAGAGTAGAAGGAACGATCCAGTTGGCATGGATCCATAACCGTCCCAGCAGCAGGTTATATGATGTGTCAGCATCAATGACATAGCATGTCACTTCTGACTTCAGACTCCCGATTCTGCAACGGAGTCGAATTTTCTCCAGTGGATGACTGCTCCGGCGTTGAAACCATATATTGTAGTAGTGATTGCGGACAACCTGTACAATGGTATGCCGAGGAAGTAGAGAAGCCTTTTGGGGATGATGCTGAGTACAGACCCCGGATCGACTTGTATTCTTTCGATGCACATTGAACCGATATATTCGGTGTAGTACAGAGGTCGATCGTGCTTGTTGTCCTTGAGAAGCATATCTTCCGCTGTGAAGGTAATAGCGGGCACCTTTGATTGTGCTTGATGACATTCTGGGGAAGAAGGCTGAGCGTCATCGTTAGGGACTTCAGGCATGCATGTCAGAAAGGATTCTGAATTGGCTAGCGCATCCCTGAGTGCTTCTCTTGTCTCTTTTGAGAGGCGAAGGAGCTCGTGTATAGTGATACGAACTGGGATATTGGCCAGCTGAGCCAATATGTCAAACCGAAAGGGCGTATCAAACCCTTGGCCTGGTAGTTTCTTCAACACGTGGTCGAATCGTACCTCCTTAGGTCTCTCTTTTCCCTTGGTTGGGATTGGGGTGGATGCTGGTGCTTGTACTGACGTCGTTTGCTGTTGTGTCTCATCAGTAGACTTTTCATACTGCCACAAGTATGATTTTTCGGATCGGGTGCCCGTCTGTTGAGGCGTATCGGCTTGCGCCGTACAAGCAAGCTTTTCTCCTTCTGAATCACTGAGGGAAGCCGATGTCAGATTGCCGTCGTCTGGCAGGATAGAGATGACATTGCAAGACTTGCCCTTTGAGTTGGGCTGCTTTGGATCCCGCTGTACGTCTTGGACGAGGTCTGGATGTATCCACATGACTTCTCCTGTCTCCAATGTTAAGGGAACAAGACCCTTATTATCTTGAGCTGTAGCTGGAGGATGCTTGACTTCCAACCGTGGCGCAGTGACTGAATAAGTCCCGTCGGGAACTGTGACCTTTGGAGCTTTGCCGAACTCAAGAGTCACCATATTGGCAGTGACTTTCTTTTGCTCCGTCTTCAACGTCAGAACTCCGGCATCGACCAGGGCTTGTATTCTGTCCTTGAGAACATAACACTTGTCAGTAGGATGGTGAATCATCCTATGGTAGAGGCAGTATTTAGGGTCATTTGTGCGCCCTATCTCATTGGGACGCCGAGCATCTGACAGCTTCATTTTGTTCCCTTTGTGGAGCAGATGGAATATCGTGACCACCTGATCGTCTTTGAACGAGTACTGCTTTGGAGGGAATTTAGGCTCCTGATTGTTGAAGCCACTCTTCTTGGCCTTCGACTGCACATCTCCGGATAACTCCACAGACATAGTCTCTTTGCCTTTAACTTGAGAAGATTGCGGTAGGTCGCCACGCCCTTTGTTGTTCATCCCCCACTTGCCTCTAGGGGCGGATGGTTCGAACTTTTTAGCCGACTTCTCGGCTATCTCTGCTTGTTCGACCAATTCTTTCCAGGTGTGGGCCTTAACAGCCCCCATGCGAACTTCGACTTGGTCTAGGAAGTTGTGTCTGCATGTCTGTAAGAGCATGGGTAATGGCATCCCTGCTGGGCACATCAAGGATAAGTTTCTGAACCGTTCAATGTAGTCACGGACAGATTCGCCTTTCCTCTGCACAGTGGAGAGGAGTTTGTCCATGGTCACTTCGGTATCATCCTCATAGAAACGAGAGAGGAACCGAGTTTTCAGGTCGATCCAGGAGTTGATAGAGCCCGGAGGGAGACTTCGGCACCAGTCAAATGCCACCCCCTTTAAGGTACCAATGAACAGCCTAGCCATGATGGCGTCATTGCTTATAACATTACCAGTCTGAGACCGAAAATAGTAGATGTGCTTATTTGGCGAGCTCTTTCCATCATAGGTATGCAGCGTTGGTGGTTTGAACTTCGGTAGATATGGCACCGAATCCCACTCCAATGGGTAAGGACGGACTGCCCCTACTTTCTTTAATTCATCCCTCTGAGCTAGAGATGCGATTTGAGCCTGGAGGCCCTTAAGGACTTCGGCGTCTAAGGAAGAACCCTCCTTGGATTTCTCCGGTTTTGGTTGCTCATTGCTGAAGTGTTCCTCCTCATCGTGATTGCTCCCGGCATCATTGTTATTCCGGTTATTGAGGAGTTGAGCGAGCATCTGTTGAATATTGTCCAGGGCTTCTTGCTGGGTTTTGGAAGTTTGCTCCTGAGCTTCCAGGTGTCGACGAAGATCGTCGTTGACGTTATCAGCCATATTGACTGATGCTCTGTCTGTTCGCACCGAGCTAACTGTCGCCGAAGAGGCATACCCACTATCTTCATCTTCTTCGTCCGATGATTGGAGTGATCTCCTGGGCTGTGACGAGGCTAGGGCCGTCGAGGAAGAAGGCTGTTCATAAGTGTAGGGTATCGCCACCCTGGATCTGGTGTTTCGGAAGACACCTTCGTCATGCACCAAGACTTCGCCTAAACCTGGGCTATAATCTGGATCTGGGGACTCTCGTCCTCTTCCGGTCATGTTGACGGATGCGGAGGCTGGATCTCGTGAGGTGCTCCTTTTGCGATGCTTCCTCGGGGCCTGTACCGATAGCCGATCAAAAACTGACCGTCGTCTTGGAGGCGTGGCGGGGATTGGTCCTAGCCGGCAATGGACCGAGTGGAGTGTCACCAGCTGACATCCCACTTGTTGACAACAGGGGGAAGAGGTTTGTCTATCCGTCAACAATTTCCTCAAATCAGACCCGGTTGGGTCTCTGCAATCGAGCGCAAAGGCTCTTTTGGATCGCACATAGGACGATGTCCTGCTTCTTTTATTCCTGCAGATGGGATTGGCACTGAATAGTGCTTTGGTTCTAGCTTCGCCATCAGGCGTGAGCTTAGTGCTTGACGCACTGGAAAGCGGAGCACACTGTGGTGCTTTACCTGCTATGCTGCTGCGAAGGCAATTAGCCTTAGATAGTGCTTCAGCTTCAGCTTCGCGGTCACGGACCCTGCGCGTACGCTGTGGTACAGTAGCTTCGCTCATGAGAACGAGGCCAGCGTGAGGCATTGCTGCTCTTAAATTGGACGACTGTATGATTGCCGTCGTAACTTTATGATTGGAGCAGACAGGCATCCTGCCTTTTTCTTCGCGAGAGAGTCGCGGTTTAGGCGTAGCTACGCCTGAAGCTTCGGTTGGAGACTTCTGTTTAGGCCTCCATACCCGCCTTGGCAGAGGAGACTTAGGTTCGCAAGGAACCTGATTAGCTACACACGAGGCTGAGGGGTGTTGGCAGAATTCTGCTCCCGGTTTCTGCTTTGAAACCTTGGCCGTGGAAACCTTCCTATGCTTCCGTGCTCGAAGCATTGGGCCACCCCTAGAGAGGACTTCTTCAAATCTTCCTTGATCCGAACTGAACCACCAAGTTCTCACAAGTAAAGGAATCAGACTGCGGACATGCTTCCTTGTCGCGCCAAATAATCGCAGTAGGTTCGCAGGGAACCTTTTCAGTCTCCGCGGAGACTTTCCTTGAAGATTTAGCCAGAGGGGCTCTGGCTGCACCGGCTTTTCTGAATTCAGAGTTAGACCCGAAGGTCTGTTCGTCGCATTGCGGCACTTGATTCTCGGCAGTGGAGAATTTCATCCCCAGCGGAGTCGCCATCTTGTTTTCCATTATGTTTGCAAAGGGGGAAAACTTACAAAAAAAAGGGTTGAGGAGCTAAATTACAAGTATTCTTAAAAAGATTACAAGTAGATCTCCTCAGAGATTCTGGAGAAGTGTGCCGATAGGAGTCTGGTCAGCGCGCGACCACTTTGTCCCTTTGACGATGCGAGCGATGAGATTCCCTTCTCGCCTGGTTCCGGGAATCAGAGACAGAAGGTTGGTAGAACCCTCTTGCTGCTTCTCAAATCGCCTTCAATTAGGAATTCCTTCTCGCCTGGTTCCGGAGATTCCTTGAGAAGAAGGACGATGTTAGGGTATCAACACCCTGGATAGAGAAATCAATTCTCTAAAAGGTCTCTGAATTCGAGAGCGCACAGTGCTTATGAAGAAGCCTCTGCTTGTGAAGTCCTCTTGTGTGCATGCGTCGTGGTCCGTATGCGTGCCTCTCCTTGTACCCCTGGCGGGCTATTTATAGGGAGAGCAAGGGTATAATCGTCCCTTGAAAATATAGAGACAGATTGAATCGAATCTGTTTAAATCTGAAAAGTTGCCTTGCTGCGAGGCTAGGATCAGCTTCTGCGAAGCTAGAATTGGCAGATCGGTTGACCTTCTTGATCCTTTCCATATCGTTGGAGGATTTTCCCTGATCTTCTTACTAGTTTTTAGAAGAGTCAAGAGATTGTGGCAATTAACTGCCAAATTTGATCTCTGATTTGGTCTTGATTGGATTTGATCTAATTGGATCCGATCTCATCTGGAGATTTGATTGGTCAAATGTTGACCATAGCAGACCAATGGCGGAGCTATCCGTATTGAGCTCGTAGCGGAGCTAGAGGCAGCTTCTGGCGAAGTCCGAAAGAAATCCTTTGGCGGGGCTGGAAGTCTTCTGTGGCGAAGTTGCAAGTTAGCTTCTTGGCGAGGCTTTGGATGGTTTTAGCCTCTCAAGCGAGGCTATCCCTTTGGGCTCATGCGATGCTAAGTGCTAGCATCTTAGACCTGCTGAGGTCTGTTTAGAAACAATCCGGGTTCACTGTCTGCTTGCTGGATCAGTGGAGTCCAAGTTGCTTCCTTGTCCCTCGGAGATGGGTGAAAACTGGTCTTCAGCTCGTCTGTCACTTGTCTTTTGTAAATGTCAACAAGTTTAGACATTGTTCGGACCAATAAGAATCTTGTCTTTTTTAAGTGTCAACAAGACCCCCTTCAAAGTTTTCGAAAGTCTGCAATAGTCCAGACTTCGAAATACTTTGAACTGCTTTGATCGGTGGAGAATGAACGTCGCCATAATGGTTAAGTTCAGCTTCGCTTTAAATCCTGCTTTGGGATGTAGATTCGCCGAGGAATCATGTAGACTCGCATCTGGGTAGCTTCGCGGCTAGGTAAGTTCGCTCTGGAACATCTGTCGCTTTCCCGAGGCCAACTGCCGTGGGCCGGTTACGAGGAGGATTACTCCTTTCTTTGTGCTGATCGAGGGAGATATTCTCCGATTTGCACGTTTCCAAGGGAGGATATTCCCTTTCTTCAAGGCGCAATAAGTGCCTTTATGAGTGAGACGTTTCTCCCTTCGCATGGTTCCAAGGGAAGCCTTCCCTGTTCTCAAGGCGCAGTGAATGCCTTAAATGCTCTCGTGCTTCCACGCTTGAGGCGACAGCGCTCAGGCCATGGGGCCTATAAATAGGACACTTGAGGTCCTCTAAAGAGAGAAGTGATCTGCTCTTCTCCTCTTCTCTTGGTTGAGAGAGATACTCAGATCTCTGAATTAGTGGGAATGCCCACTCTGGTTATTACCCGGCTAAGGACCGGTAAGTCTTGATCATTCAACGACTTCACCGATTTTAGGAAATTCATCTCCCTTAATTCAGCTTTAACAGCTGCTTCAGGGATTAACTTCCCTTGTTCTCCATTCAACTGATCTGCGGAGAAGGATTTCAGCATAGCTTCCCAGCGAAGCTATCATCTTGACTTGGTCAGAGAAAGATCACTGCATGTTAAGTCCGCTGCACAGGCAGAACTTGGGACCTGGTATCTTCAAGGTTGAGCCAGTCTTGCCATATAGGTGAGGCTAAGACTGTGTCCCATAGGATCAGTCTGGCTTAGCCATATAGGCGAGGCTAGGACTTGGCGTTTGCTGAGCTAGCCCTTCATCACTGTGCAAGCGAGGCTTACCCTCTGCTCCAATCGAAATCGGATTGCTTCGCCCCAAAGAATTCGGCTTTAGTGCTTTTGTAGTATCTTTTGTGTTTAACTGCTAATCTGCTCCAATTTTGCATTGCAGTACTCCAAGAAGCGCATGATGGCATGTGTGGAGCTCATCAGCCTGGTCCAAAGCTTGGGGATCGACTCCGAAGACTGGGATATTATTGGCCTTAGATGATCCCGGATGCCATCACTTATACCAAACGATGTCACGCCTGTCAAGTCCATGGTGATTTTATCTATCAAGCACCAGGATATCTTCGCTCTACAACCTCTACCTGGCCATTTGAGATGTGAGAAATGGACGTAGTCAGCCATATTAGCCCACCATCATCCAAAGGACATCGGTTCATCTTAGCTATAACCGATTACTTCTCTAAATGGGCCAAAGCTATTCCTTTGAGGGAGGTAAAGACATCTGATGTGATCAAATTTCTGAAGCATCACGTCATCTACCATTTTAGTGTGCCACGATGAATTGTCCATGACAACGGGCCCCAGTTTGTCGGTCAGGCTTTTCAGAGGTTCTGCAATAAGTTCAGAATCCAGTGTGTGTTCTCAACAGCATACTACCCAACTGCTGACGGCCTCGCGAAGCTTTCAACAAGACTATTGGAAAACTTCTCAAGAAATTCATCTCGAAAAGCCAATGTGACTGGAACGACAGGTTAGGTGAATGCTTATGGGCCTATCATACAACGGTCCGCCCCAACGAAAACTACACCATTCTCTTTGGTACATGGGTGTGAAGCAGTGCTCCCGCTAGAAATCTAAATCCCATCTCTATGCGTTATCTTGACAGCAGAGATGACAAATGAGGAAAAGCATCGACTGCGACTTCAAGAGCTAAAGACTTTAGATGATAAACGTCTGCAAGCTCAACAGCAAATCGAGCTCTACCAAGCTCGAATTACCAGAGCCTTCAACAAAAAAGTTAAGGAGCGAACTTTCAAGAAAAGTGACCTTGTCTTAACTGTCAGAAGAACTATGGTGATGACACACAAAACAAAAGGGAAATTCCAACCCAAATGGGAAGGACCATTTGTAGTAGAGTCGGTCTGCTCAAATGGTACGTATCGCCTCATAACCTCAGATGGTGATACGCTTATGATGCCAATCAACGGAAAATTCTTAAAGAAATACTATCCTTGATAGCACTCTCCCCTCCAATCAAGTTAATACTGCACCTCTGATCAAAACTCCAGATCCAAGAAGAGCTTATTTTCTTTACTAGATCACATTACAGTAGATCAGTGTCAAGCTAATCGAGCACTGGTTGCATCATGATGCATGATGTAAATACTGAGAAAGAAACATAATGCGAAACTTTAGTTTTAGCTTAGTTAATCTTCTGACTGACATCCGACGCCTCCGACGGCTAAGGATAGAGGAAAATGTTGGCTTTTAAGCCCAACATAAGTTTTCGATAACTCATCATGCTGAGGGAAATAGCATGGCTAGCCCAACTCAAACGGTAGTTGGTAAAGGTACGCCAAATCCGTTGATAGCTGAGGGTTTGTTAAAAATCCTAGTAGACTTGGTCCCGCTCTCTCCTCCAAAATCTCTTACCAATTCTCACCCACAGAATGGTAGGACCACAAAAATACAGGTGTTCCTCTCCCTAATGAAATGAACTGGATTCTATCAAGTTAATATTAAACCTCTGACAAATCAGATTTTCCAATCCCCAGTGAATTCTGTCAAGTTAATATTAAACCTCTGACAACGAAATTCTTTAAAAATCTTCATTGTTATGTTAATACTACACCTCTAACGGCGAATTCCCATGTCCTCAGGAAATCAATGGTTGTCATGTTAATATTAAACCTCTGACAGTTCAGTCTACTTTCCACCAAAAGGCTCTACCAATTCTCTTCTATAGAGTGGTAGGTCCGCAAATGCAATCATTGCTATGTTAACACTATACCTCTGATAATAAAAAAATTTCAATACTCCCCAGCGAGTATGAACTTCACTTGTCTCTCCTCTACATGGAATAGCAAGTCTTCAAATTTGTCAAGTTAACTTTACACCTCTGACATTCCAAACTTCACTTGTCAATTCTCATCAATAGAATGATAAATCCTCAAAATTGCTTATATCGCAAATCGATTACTGTCAAGTTAACATTATACCTCTGACAAATTACTGTTAAGTTTAACACTACACCTCTAACAGTGATTAAGTTGCTGCCAAGTTCAATATTAAACCTCTGACAGTTTCTTTTCCTCCGGCTTCCGTATCGAAGCTGAGATGAGCGACGCTAAGTTTAATATCACACCTCTAACGTTCAGTTCATTGCTAAGTTCAGCATTACACCTGTGGCCATGATTTTCCCTCGGACTTCCTTGTCGAAGTCGAGATGACCAATACCAGGTTCAAAATTACACCTCTAACATTACCTTCACTATCAAGTTTAACATTACACATATGACAGTGATGCTTTCAGTCTTCCCAAATGAAGC
This sequence comes from Agave tequilana, assembly GCA_038442645.1. Lineage (NCBI taxonomy): Eukaryota > Viridiplantae > Streptophyta > Magnoliopsida > Asparagales > Asparagaceae > Agave > Agave tequilana. The sequence goes on from JAVJIF010009811.1 coordinate 29,416, forward strand.
TGAAACTCTCATTGAGTCAAGTTAATATCACACCTCTGACTCACATCCTTGTCAAGTTAACATCACATTCCTGACAAGATTTAATCCAACCCGTTAAGTTAATATCACACCTCTAATGGTAAAAGTTCTCCTAGATCCCCCGCGAGTCTAGTTTCCCTTATTATTCTTATTAACAGAATAAAAAGTCTACTTAAAAAATATTGTTAGGTTAACATTATACCTCTAGCAGTGTTTTCATCAAATCCCCAGCTGAGTCCTAGTCAAGTTAATACTAAACCTCTGATGAATACTCTTTTGTAATCCTCTGTAGGGGTGAAAACTTTACTTGTCATTCTCATTCATACGTTGACAAGTTCACAGAAACTATTCTACTCCTGTCAAGTTAACATCGCACCTCTGACAACATTCTTAAATTCCTGAAATGGAATTTTTTCCAACTTTGACTTGTTAAGATTATTATCATATTTTTAGCAAGCCAAGAGTTTCTACTTCTATTTGTCTAATTTTCGATGCGAAAAATGAATTCAAGACATATAAGGAGACAAGAAAAACTGTCACTTTTATTGATTCAAACATATGAAAGTGATACAAGACGCTCTCTTATACAATAAGATTGAGTGTTACAATAAAGGAATACAAAAAAGTCCCTCTCTCTCAGTAAAAGGTTGCACTCACTCCTTGAGGCATTTCCACCACTCTAAATACAAGATGTTTGGAAGAGCACTGAAGAAAGGCTGAGCAATGTTGAGACGATCGGATGCTGATTACATCATGATGCATGATGTAAACATTGAAGGAGCCCATCGCTGACCGAGAACAATGGTGTTTCTCGAGGTTGAAATGCAGTAAAACCTTCTGATTCCACCCGACCAATTGGTGTGGGCCATGATCCTTCGTTGATGAACATCACCACCACTAGAAAGTCATCAATGAGCATGGGTTTTTCGTCGATGTCACTTCTGGGGGTAAGATTGGTGAAGGGAGGATCCGAGACCTTATAGGTGACGTCCTCTTTCCCGTGACCTGCAAGAAGACCGTACCCCTACCATACCCACTGTGACCATGACAAACCCGGGGCATTACTGGTGCGTCATGTCTAATAAGACCTTGACGGATGTCATTGACCGCGCGAATTCCCCCCGCCCATGAACAGGAGCTTGGATTCTCCGAGTGCTCGCCAATCGAGCAAGCTCGAATATTCTCCCAAGAACCCAGGGAAGATGCAAAAGGCTGACTGAGATAGAATTTGTAAGAAATAAAAACCAAAAGGTTAAAATTCTGTTAAGACAGAAACAGAAAAGTTTAGGGGCAGATGCGGTTGAAGTCGTGAACTTCAGACGCAGATTTAACCAGCACAGATCTGAACGCGGTCCGATTTTGACATGCGTCCAAGATACGAGATGCGAAGTAGATCGGACGCAGAAGTCACCATACCCGCGTATGAGAAACGGGAGTTGCCACATCCAAGTCCAAGGGCCTCGAAAGAATTAAAATTCTTTAAATCAAGAACCTCAAACGCGGGCTTTGTGTACAAAGCTCACGTCTCAAGATCTAAGTACAGAGTTCATCACACTCGCATTCAAAGGATTTTGAGTTAAAATCTAAGGTCAATCGACTCGCGCTTCATCAAGAAATTTAAAAGACGCGACATCTGAATAACGGGCGCATCAGTCAGACTTCAAGAGAAGATCGAGAGATCTAATCTCTTTGAGGGGCAAGAAAACAGAAACTCAGCGGGACTGAGTATTTCATGGCGACAAGCGGTTCCTACCCGCGGATGAACCCTCTAGAGGTTGAACTTTATGCATCAAGGTGCAACCGTAAAGGGTACTTAAAGCGATACTTTTTGATCTTGAAATCACTTGAAAGTGATAATCTCTAAAAAAGATTAAAGAAAAGTATGAAAGCTTTGAGTTATTATTGTTCATTGGAACACATCCTTTTGAAGGGAAGAAGGATAAATCAAAATGAAGACCCTCAGAGCGCATGTTCTTAAAGAGAAACCGTCTGAATAATAGACTGTTAAGGGATGAGGCCTATTTATAGGCAAGCCATAAGGCTTACAATTAATGGCATAAAAATCAAAGCCATCAGTTAAAATTCCCACACGAACGTCAAAGCCCAATAAGGAACTAACGCGTGGATTGTCACTCCGGAAAGCGTTAAAGGACACAAGTCCCCAATCATCAATGCTGACTTGGCATTTAAAGATCTAACAAGATCTTTAAGACGGGCTGCATGTGACGCTTAGGAGGCTGCGTTAGGCGCAGACTCAAAGATCGTGTCCTGAAACCCGCGTCCTTTCATGAACCCGAAGGCTACGTTCCTTTCATTCCTACTGAAGGGGCCACAACCGCGTCTTCTGAAGTGGTCCAAAGTCGTATCTCCTCAGCAAGCTCGGTCCACCGAATTGCGTCTTGAGTTCACACCAATTCACAAGACTTAAAAGCTGCGTCCTGAGGTCTGCGTCCTCAATAACCAGCGAAGACCCACGCGTCATTCTCGAGGAGCCCAGATCTGCGCCCATTGCAAGATGAAAGCCACATCTCCATCATAAATTCAATGTATCCTAAGTTTGCGCCCTATCAAGGGACCAGAACCGCGTCTCTATTAAGCCAGTGCCACGTCCCTATCAACTACCTGAGATCCATGCGTCAGTCTTGAGGAGCCTAAGACCGCGTCCCCATCAACTAGCTGAGATTCATGCGTCAATCTTGAGAAGTCTAAGACCGCGTCTCACTGCATCTTGAATTCTGCATCCTGATAGAATCAAAGGCCGCATTTATGGATCCGTGTCCTTCCATAAGTATGAAGGCCGCGTTCCCTTTACTGAAGAACACAAATTCGCGTCTCAGAATTATGCCTTTTTGTCTTTAAGCCAGAGCCGCCTCCTTATCAAAAAGAAAATTTCGCGCATCTTCCTTGGTGAGCCTGAACGGCGTCTCCATTAGTGAGTCAGAGTCGCATTTTTCAGAACCGCGTCTCCGCTACAAATGAGAGCCGCGTCTCGCTGAAGAACTCAGTTCAGCCTGAGTTTATTGTTCATGGTCGTACTCTATCAAAATGCCTAAAGACTGCATTTTCACAAACATTCTAGGATTACGGCTATGAAAACTGAGTTCATCTATAGTCAGCAAAGATTTGAAAGGATAAAGATGAGACAAAATTTTAAGACTTTTATTATTTGACTCAAAAATGATAAAAGTAATATAGACACTTTTATTTGACAAATGGAGTGTTATTAAAAAAAGGGGAACAATATAAAAAGGAGAAGAAGGCTAATAATCCTGCTTCACCAAAGAACGTATTTATTCTCGGAGGCGATGCATCTCGTGCTGACGTGCCCTTTCAGTCTCCACCAGAGCTTGAACCTGCAGCTCCTCCTCAGAGAAAAATCTCTTCGTAGCCAGTCGCGCTTGAAGAGACTCCAATTTGGGGAAACGAGCAGAAAGGTTTTCTTGAACCTGTGTCCTGACAGTTTTTAGCTCTTCCAGCATTTTTCTAGCAGCAACAAGTTTCTGCTAATTAGTCTCGATCAAGGCTTGCGCCCTGGCAATGGTAATTCGAGCAGTGGTGCTAACTTGCTCTGCACTCTGTATGACGATTTCAGATTCCTTGGAATCGCCAATCAGTCTTTGGTGGTCAGCTTGGAAATGCTGGAGATGGCGGGCCTCTTCAGCTATTTGCTCCTCCATCTCCTTTCGCTCATGTTCTTGAGCGGTAAGAAGTTTACTCAGTGTCGACTGAGCCTCATCCTTTGAGCCAGCATTCTTCAGGGTCTTGAGCTCCTTCAGGTGGCTACCCAGCTGCTTGTTGGCCCAAGATGTTACACTCTCCATTTGTTTAGAGTTTTGATGATAACAAAATACTTAGGAGCTATATGGTACTAATAAGTTATTTAAGATGAAGTTTCAGGTTTGAACCATTTATGATGGCCATTGCTTAGCTCTTGGAAGATTTTCTAGGTTCATGGAGCAAATAAGGCAAATGGCACAAGAAGGAATGTTCATAGAAGAGAAGGCTCTAGCAAAGCATTGCATGGCTCAAGACTTCAGTTTGGCTCAAGAGACTTCATTAGATTTGTTTTTATTTTTATAGCTTTGTTAAAGGATAGTGGATAGTTGAAGCTCATGTTCCTATACACAAGTTTTTGCGCACATGGTTTTTCCAAAAATTTCTCCTATAAATTTATAAAAAATATTTTTAAATAAAGTTTATTACTTACAAACTCCATTTTATTTATTATACCTAGTTATGATAAAAACTATTTTAAAACTATCCCAAACTCTTCAAAATCTTTTTCAAAATTTCAAGTTTTGACCTGAGCCGGTCGACCGACCGGTCGACCGACTCTATGTCAGGTCAGATTGGTCGACCGACCGGTCGACCGGGAATCTAACCGTTGGGTGCGTGCATGTGTGCACGTTTCCCGGTCGACTGGGCAGTCGACCGGACCTAATTGCGGTCGACCGACCTTCGGCCGACTGCAAGACAGCAACTCTCTGTTTGTTGCGGTCGGCCGCAACGGCTCTTTTTATTTGAAACCTGGTCGACTGGCCGGTCGATCGAGAGTGAGTTTTCTGCCATAACGGCTAGTTTTTTAAAAACGTTTTAATTAAACCTTTTGTCTCTAAACGAGTTTTAAGGCTGTTTTATGGATCAAATTCTTCCTAATTATCATTATGTAAGTTTACACTTCAAACCCTAGCCCTATCCTATAAATAGGGGTGATTAGGGTTATGGTTGATATAACAAGTATTTGCAAAATGCTCAAGTTTTCAAAAGGCTTTCAAAAGAGTTTGATTCTTGGTTTTTGTGCTGAAAAATCTCTCTCATCTCTGAAGTTTTAGTTTCAAAACTCTCTCAAATTCTTTTTCTTTTTCACTTACAATACTTGAGCTTCATCCTACACATTGTTCTACAGGGTTCTTGTAAGGGAAAGAGGATTTTTCAAAAGAGAGTTTGTGGTCTTTTGATCACCAAGAGATACTTGTATTTGAGATTGTGGAGTTGGGTACTCCAGTGTGATTGTAACTCTTTGTGAAGTTATAGTGGTTAGAAATCCTTCTGGGTGAAGGCGGGGACGTAGAGCTGGGTGCTCGAACCTCAGAAAAATTCTCGGTGTTTGCGTTTAGTTTACTTGCTTCTTGCTTTAATTCCTTGCCTTATACTTATTGCTTCTTATTCATTGCTTCATATCTTGCTATTCATATTCATTGCTACATTGCACTTGCTTTACATATTGATTTCTATATTCACTTGTTTCTTATTCATTTTGTCAATCAAATACTCATACAACAAGATTGCAATACGCACCTCAAACTCTTATCTAGAGGAATCACGAGGAAGGAGTTCAGAGCCCTTCACGGGGTATTCGGCTTCTAGTCTTGTTTTGGGTGATTGTTGCATCATAGATTTTTAAATTGTGCATTGATTAGCATTATCACCTATTCACCCCCCTATAGGTGATTTCAATTGGTATCAGAACTTGGACTCTATGTTTTGGCTTCACATCCTTAGAGAGATCCTAAAATTTGCGAATCACTATTTTGCATTCTTTCATTCATACACTAGTAAACATGGCCGACAACATTAAGACCCCTCCTAAATTTGATGGACTCAATTTCCCCATTTGGAAGGTTAGGATGACTATTTTTCTACAATCCTTAGGTAGCTTAGTGGCTAAATCCTTGACCAAACCCTATGTTAGACCCGATAGTGAGGAGAGCACTTGGTCTGACTTTACCTACAGAGAATATGAGGCTAATTCTAAGGCCTAAAATTTCTTTCTCACCGCCTTGAATGAGGATGATCTTACACGGGTTATACATTGCCAATCCGCCTATGAGATTTGGCAACACTTATTGGTCACACACGAGGGGACATCACAAGTAAAAAGAGCTAAAATAGATCTCTTGAGGTCCCAATATGAAAGTTTTAAAATGCTTGAAGATGAAACAATTGATTCTATGATTACAAGGTTTACTAAAATTACCAATGCTCTTTCCTCTTTAGGTGATGATATAAGCAATGATCAAAAGGTGCGCAAAGTGATTCGAGCTCTTCCTTCATCATGGGAGATCAAGGCTCCCACCTTAAAGGAGTTGAATGATAAAGATGAAATGGATCTCATAAGTCTTATTGGAAACCTTAAGACTCATGAGATGGAGAAGAAGGCAAGAGAAGAAGCGGTACCTCAAAAGAAGAAATCCATAGCCGTCAAGTCTTCCTCTACTATCAACGACGATGAAGAAGACGAAGAAGTTGATGAGGAGCTATCTCTCCTAGTAAGAAATGTGAAGAGGTTATACCGCAAGAACAAACTCAACTTTAGAAGGAAATTGGAAGGGAAGGAGGAGAGAAGAATCATATGCTACAATTGCCGCAAACCCGGGCACATCATGGCCGATTGTCCTGAGTTCAAGAAAAAGGTGACTTCCTCCTTGAAGCAAAAGAGGCCGGTTGAAAAGAAAGCATACAAAGCCACTTGGGATTCAGAAAGCGAGTCCGAAGATGAGGTGGACACGGCAAATATGTGTTTCATGGCAACACACCCAAGGTAACCACTCAACCTCTTGATGAAGAAGATGAATTAAGTAGAGAAATGCTTGTACATGCTTTTGTTGAACTTTCTGAAAGCTATGATGATAAAAAGGTAGAATGTTCAAAATTGGAAAAGGAAATTGAATTTCTTAAAAATCAACTTGCTATTGTTTCACAAGAAAAGGATGAAATTTCTTCTAACCTTGTTTCAACTAAAAGTGAATTTGATGATTATAAAGTTGCTTGTAAAGCCAAATTTTTAAAAATTGATGAAAATGAACTTTCTTTATTAAAAACTAGAATTATTGATTTTGAAAATATTTTAAAAGATTGTGCTTTTAATACTAAGAAATTAGAGGATATGTTTTCAAAGAAGCACACACCACATGTTAAGAATGATAAAACTACCCATGCTAAAAATACTCATCATGTCAACACTTCACACAACACTTCTCATGTTAAATCTACTCATGCTCACAAGTCACATGCTAGTAAGCCACACACTCATTATGCATTTAAATATGGTAGAGTTTATAGATGTACTTATTTTGGTAAAAATGGCCATTTAGCTAAGTTTTGCTATGATCAAATTAATAGAACAAATAATCTTGTGTGGATCTGTGATACTAACTCTTTAGGACCCAAGAAAATGTGGATACCAAAATCAAGTTCTAAATTATTTGATGTAGGTACACACCAAGGCTCAAGACGTAAGGAGCGGTGGTACCTTGATAGCGGTTGTTCAAGACATATGACATGGGATATCAACAACTTTACAACCCTATCAAGGTACGTTGAAGGTGTCACCGTCACCTTCGGAGATGACTCCAAGGGCACTATCATCGGTATAGGTAACATTCAAATTGGTGCATCTCCTATTATAGAAAATGTTGTGCTTGTTGATGGACTTAAACATAACTTGCTTAGTATAAGTGAACTTTGTGATCGTGGTCTTAAAGTTGTTTTTGATGATTCTTCTTGCAAAATTTTTGATTGTAAAACCAATGATTGTATTCTCAACGGATTTCGTGATAATAATGTTTATATCATTGACATGCTTAATTTGGATTGTTCTACTAAATGCTTGAATGCTTTTGATGAAACTTCTTGGCTTTGGCATAGAAGATTAGGACATGCATCTTTTGATCATCTTGCTAGGATTAATTCTAAGGAATTGGTGAAGGGTATTCCTTACTTGAAGTTTGAAAAGACTGCATTTGTGATGCGTGCCAACTTGGGAAACAAACCAAGTCTTCTTTCAAGCCAATCAAGGATATCATGTCAACTAGGCCATTAGAATTAATTCACATGGATCTTTTTGGACCAACTAAAACTAAAAGTTTAAATGGTAGTAGATATGCATTTGTTTTAGTTGATGATTTTTCCCGTTTCACTTGGGTTTTCTTTTTGGAACACAAAGATCAAACTTTTTCGTATTTTAAGATTTTTCGAAAAATGGTTGAAAAAGAAAAAAGGTTTTTCGATTTTGAAAATAAGAAGTGATAGAGGTGGTGAGTTTGTTAACCAACTCTTCATGACTTATTGTGATGAAAAGGGAATCAAGCATGAAATGTCATGTCCTAGAACTCCACAACAAAATGGAGTAGTTGAAAGAAAGAATAGAACCCTTCAAGAGATGGTTAGGACTATGATAAGTGAATATGACCTCCCTCAATATCTATGGGCCGAGGCCGTAAACACCGCATGTTACATATCAAATCGTATTTATTTGTGTAAAAATACTTTCAAGACGTCTTTTGAAATTTATCATTTAAGAAAACCAAATATTTCATATTTCAAAGTTTTTGGATGCAAGTGTTTTGTTTTAAATACTAAAGATAACTTGGGTAAATTTGATGCTAAGGCTTATGAAGCAATATTTGTTGGATATTCTACTACTAGCAAAGATTATAGAGTATTCAATAAATCTTCTCTTACCATTGAAGAATCCATGCATGTTAAATTTGAAGAATCTAATGTTGTTGTTAAGAATGTTGTAGAGATTGACCCATTAGGTGAGGACATGGAGAAGCAATCCTTGAAGGACTCACCCATTCAAGAAGAAAAGCAAGAATCAATTGGTGAAGTTCAAAAGGATAAAGAGGAAAGCTCTCAACCGCTTCCTAAAGATTGGAGATACGCTACAAATCATCCCAAGGAACTCATCAAAGGTGATGTATCTAAAGGGGTAACAACTCGCTCCAAACTCCATGACTTGTGTGGTAACTTTGCATTCATTTCTTATTTTGAACCCAAAAACATCCTCGAAGCCGAGGGTGACTCATATTGGTTACTAGCCATGCAAGAAGAGCTCAATCAATTTGAGCGCAACCAAGTTTCGCACCTTATTTCTAGACCCCACGATAGACCAATAATTGGTACTAAGTGGATTTTTAGGAATAAGATGGATGAGTCAGGAAATGTTATTAGAAATAAAGCTAGGTTAGTGGCCCAAGGTTACACTCAAGTTGAAAGAATTGACTTTGAGGGGACCTTTGCACCCGTAGCACGGCTTGAAACCATACAGATGACACTAACTTTTGCATCTTTTAAAAATTTTGAACTTTTTCAAATGGATGTGAAAAGTGCATTTTTAAATGGTGTTTTAAATGAAGAAGTTTATGTTGAACAACCTCCCGGTTTTGTTGATCATGTCCATCCTAATTTTGTTTTTAAACTTGATAAAGCTTTGTATGGATTGAAGCAAGCTCCTAGAGCTTGGTATGAAAGGCTTTCTAGTTTTCTTCTCTCAAATCATTTTGTTAAAGGCAAAGTAGACACAACATTATTTACTAAGCATGTTGATAATGACATTCTTATAGTGCAAATTTATGTTGATGATATAATTTTTGGTTCTATTAATGAGCTTTTGTGCAAGGAATTTGAAAATGTATGTAACTTGAATTCGAAATGTCTTCAATGGGTGAATTGAACTTCTTTCTTGGACTCCAAATCAAGCAAATGCGGGATGGGATATTCATATGTCAAGCCAAGTACGCAAAGGAACTCTTAAAGAAATTTGGTCTTGATGGTTCGAAAATTTGCAACACTCCCATGGCAACTACAACCAAGCTTGATAAGGATGACCAAGGTAAATGTGTTGATATTAAGTTATATGGAAGCATGATTGATAGTTTGTTGTATTTAACGGCAAGTAGGCCGGATATCATGTTTAGTGTGTGTCTTTGTGCTAGATTCCAATCGTGTCCTAAAGAGTCTTATCTTATTGCGGTAAAATGCATCATTTGTTATATTAAGGGCACTATTGGAATGGGTCTTTGGTATCCGAAAACTGGAGATTTTTCAATGACGAGTTATTCGGATGCCGACTATGCGGGTTGTAGAGTGGATAGAAAGAGTACTAGTGGGACATGTCAATTTCTTGGTATTGTCTTGTTTCATGGTCCTCTAAGAAACAAAATTCGGTAGCGCTCTCAACCGCCGAGGCGGAGTATGTTGCGGCGGGGCTTGTTGTGCACAAGTCCTTTGGATGAAACATACTCTCCTTGATTATGATTTGCATTATGATCATATAAAAATATTTTGTGATAATACTAGTACTATTCATATGACTAAGAATGCAAATCAACATAGTAAGACCAAGCACATTGAGATTATATATCACTTTCTTAGAGATCATTTTGAGAAAGGTGATATAGATATTGATTATGTTTCTTCGGATTTGCAACTTGCCGATATTTTCACTAAACCACTTGATTTTAATAGATTTTTCTTTATATGTGGTGAACTTAATGTTTGTGTTATTGAATAAAATATTTTTCTTGTTTCTTTATCCCTTTTTGATGTATGACAAAAAGGGGGAGAAAAATGAGTTCTTGTGTTCTTGTATTATTGTATTTGCAAGTGTTTTTAGTATCATGTTTTTAGTACCATGTTTTTGCTTGCTCATGTTTTTACTTACTATGCTATTTAAAACTTCAAATTATTGATCTTTATGGTTTTTGCAATTCAAATGCAAATTGCTTTTACTTGTTTAATATAGCATAATTTGAGGGGGAGTTTTCACCTCTCTTTTATCTTGTTTATATAGCCTATTTGTTTTGTCATCATCAAAAAGGGGGAGATTGTTGGCTCAAGAGGTTACACTCTTCATTTGTTTAGAGTTTTGATGTTAACAAAACACTTAGGAGCTATATGGTACTAATAAGTTGTTTAAGATAAAGTTTCAGGTTTGAACCATTTATGATGGCCATTGCTTAGCTCTTGGAAGATTTTCTAGGTTCATGGAGCAAATAAGGTAAATGGCACAAGAAGGAATGTTCATAGAAGAGAAGGCTCTAGCAAAGTATTGCATGGCTCAAGACTTCAGTTTGGCTCAAGAGACTTCATTATATTTGTTTTTAGTTTTATAACTTTGTCAAAGGATAGTGGATAGGTTGAAGCTCATATTCCTATACACAAGTTTTTGCGCACATGGTTTTTCCAAAAATTTCTCCTATAAATTTATAAAAAATATTTTTAAATAAAGTTTATTACTTACAAACTCCATTTTATTTATTATACCTAGTTATGACAAAAACTATTTTTAAACTATCCCAAACTCTTCAAAATCTTTTTCAAAGTTTCAAGTTTTGACCTGAGCCGGTCGACCGACCGGTCGACCGACTCTATGTCAGGTCAGATCGGTCGACCGACCGGTCGACCGGGAATCTGACCGTTGGGTGCGTGCATGTATGCACGTTTCCCGGTCGACCGGGCGGTCGACCGGACCCAATTGCGGTCGACCGACCTTCGGCCGACTGCAAGACAGCAACTCTCTATTTGTTGCGGTCGACCGGGCGGTCGACCGTGGGCCGCAACGGCTCTTTTTATTTGAAACCCGGTCGACAGGCCGGTCGATCGAGAGTGAGTTTTCTGCCATAACGGCTAGTTTTTTAAACACGTTTTAATTAAACCTTTTGCCTCTAAACGAGTTTTAAGGCTGTTTTATGGGTCAAATTCTTCCTAATTATCATTATGTGAGTTTACACTTCAAACCCTAGCCCTATCCTATAAATAGGGGTGATTAGGGTTATGGTTGATATAACAAGTATTTGCAAAATGCTCAAGTTTTCAAAATGCTTTCAAAAGAGTTTGGTTCTTGGTTTTTGTGCTGAAAAATCTCTCTCATCTCTGAAGTTTTAGTTTCAAAACTCTCTCAAATTCTTTTTCTTTTTCACTTACAATACTTGAGCTTCATCCTACACATATTGTTCTACAGGGTTCTTGTAAGGGAAAGAGGATTTTTCAAAAGAGAGTTTGTGGTCTTTTGATCACCAAGAGATACTTGTATTTGAGATTGTGGAGTTGGGTACTCCGGTGTGATTGTAACTCTTTGTGAAGTTATAGTGGTTAGAAATCCCTCTGGGTGAAGGCGGGGACGTAGAGCTGGGTGCTCGAACCTCAGAAAAATTCTCGGTGTTTGCGTTTGGTTTACTTGCTTCTTACTTTAATTCCTTGCCTTATACTTATTTCTTCTTATTCATTGCTTCATATACTTGCTATTCATATTCATTGCTACATTGCACTTGCTTTACATACTGATTGCTATATTCACTTGTTTCTTATTCATTATGTCAATCAAATACTCATACAACAAGATGCAATACGCACCTCAAACTCTTATCTAGAGGAATTACGAGGAAGGAGTTCAGAGCCCTTCAGGGGGTATTCGGCTTCTAGTCTTGTTTTGGGTGATTGTTACATCATAGATTTTTAAATTGTGCATTGATTAGTATTATCACCTATTCACCTCCCCCTCTAGGTGATTTCACTGCTCAACCAGCATCAGGCATGCCCAAGCCAGCGAAGGACTCCCAGTATGACCAATGTTCTCGATCTGATTTTCGAGAAGTATTCGGACAAACTCGAAAGAACTGCCCCAGAAAGGATCACGTCAACACAGGACCTCATGGAAGCAAAAAATTATTGCACCATTTGACGTGCTAGCTCCTCCATGATGTCGTTACCTGGAGATAACCCTGCTGAAGAACTCCCATATCCCCTTTCCGTAACGGAATGAGAAACGGGGATCAGTTCAACTCGTGCAGGGGTAAGACCGACAACAGGCTCATCAGATACTGAGGTAGTCGCCAATTCCTCCGGACAGTTGTTGTCGTAGCAGCTTCCATAGCAACAAAAGTAACAGCAAACTCCACGGCACTGGGTTCCCCGGCTAAATTTTGAACTGTGCTATCTTCTGCACCAATGCTTGCCGCATGATTCTCTACTTGGGCTATGTCTGTGCCCTCTGCAAACCACAACATTAAATGTCAGTGGTAATGATAAAAATAAGAGTATCCAATACGTTAGTATTCTCTTACCAAGTGGAGGATCTGAAGATGGCAAATCCCTGGATAGATCACGTAGGGAGGAGGCCTCCCTGACCTCAGCAGTTGCACCCTCTTAAGGCATCCCGGTAGCAGGAGCCTCAAAGCCTTCCTGCTGGGCCAACTCTTGAATTATCTCCTCAATATGAGAAGAAGTTGTGGCTTCATTACTGGCAGCCAGCCCTGTAGAAGAAAGTCAAAAGAAGATGTTAGATCTCGTTCCTAACTTGATGGGAAATCAGTTCAGGAAGACAAAGAAAATACCTTCAGTAGCAGTGATCCTTACTATAGGCGAAGCCGTCACAGGGTCGTATCCCTGTATATCTTCCTCCGAGATGTGCGGAAATTTGCTTGTGTCAGGAATGTAATCACCTAGAGAGGGGGTGAATAGGTGACTAGCTAATCTAATGGACAATTAATACAGAATTAAAAACTTATTAATGCAAGCTAGAAACTTCTTAAACTAAATACCAAGTATAACACAAGAGTGCAGCCGGATTCCCCATGAAGGGCTCTGGACTAACTCCTCAAGATTCATCAAAATAAGAGTTGAGGTGCCGGGTTGGTTCTCTTGGTTGAATACAAGTGTTAGTAAACAATCCCCAAGCATATAACAATAAGCACACAATATATCAAGCATATAAAGATAAAGACAATATTAGCATGCAAGATATAAAGACAAGTAAGAGATAAAGAGAGCAATCACAAATACGGGAGATTTGTTTCGAGATTCGAGCACACTTGCTCTATGCCTCGCCTTCAACACTAAGAAGGATTTTCACTAAAATCGATCCCATCGGATCACTTGGTGCCGCAACACCTATAAGCTCTTTGGACTCTCTATTCCCTCTCTTGTTCCCGCAAGAACACACCGCAAGCCCACTAGCTTGCCATGGCCGCACCTCTACAAAGAGTTCACACAAGAACTCCAAACACCGCGAACCCGCAAGTCCGCCTCCTCAAAGTACAAAGTAGAACTTTGGTGATCACAATACTTTGATCACCTAAAAACAGTCTCACAACAACACTCCTATAGGTAGATATAGCAATGGATAGCTCAACTGTTTGTGAGAAAAATAAGGATGGAATGTGTGGTGAAAAACTCAAAGAAATCACTTTGAAAACTCTCTTGATAAACTCTCTTTTGATTTGGAAATGTAGCTCTAAAACATGTGGATATAACCACTGAAATAGGTATACAAGACTAGCCCAAAAACTCTTCTTAAATCTTAGCTAAAACAGCCCAAGAAAGACCCAATTTATAGGGCTCTCAAAAACTAGCCGTTACAGCCCAGTCAGCAGCTCTGGCTGCTGTCAGTCGACCGGCCCGGTCGACCGCCAACGGTCAGAAATCTGACCGTTGAAGCCTCGGTCGACCGGCCCGGTCGGCCGTGGCCTGGAACAGAGAGCAGACACTCTCTGCCGGTCGACCGGCCCGGTCGACCGGGGCTTTCCAGAGAGCAGAAGCTCTCTGGCGGTCGACCGGCCCTTCAGGCAGAACTGGCGTGCACGTTTGTGCACGTCGGTCGACCGACTTGGTCGACCGACTCCTAGCTCGATCGACCGGTCCGGTCGACCGTCAGAAGCCAGAAAACACTTTTTATGGATTTAAAAGTTGATATTTTTAGCTTAAATAAAATCTCATAAAATCTCTAAAATTCTACAAAAATAGGTTCAGTATAATACTTTGATAATCAAACATGTTTGAGTAAAATCAAGATATGTTACAAATATTTTGAACTATTTTTGTAACTTATAAATTTTGGCATAAAACAAAAACCGCATTTTTTCAAAATAGATTTTTATCCAAAACTCCTCCAAATACAAAAACAAGATATTTTATACTCTTTTAAAGCTTAGTGTGTATGGATATGATACACTACACATAAATGATGAAATATCTATGTTTTTGACAATAAGCACTAAATATGGTTTTGGTTAAAACATATATACTTTGAATTCCAAAAACCAAACCGGTATTTTTCCAAAATGAAAACTCTTTTGTATTTTTTAAAATAAAAATTCTTTTATAAAAATACATATAAATCTTGTGTGTGAGTTATATGGTATACTTGAGCAATCCACCAACTATTCTATCCTTCACATTTTAACTAAAATAAAATCTTAACAAAAACAAACCTAGACTCAAGTCTTGATCTTGAAGGTCTTCACTTGAAGTCTTCTTCTCCTCTTGACTTGGTCCAAACTTGATTCAATGATCTAGACTCCTCTTGAGTACTTGATGTGGCCTTGATGCACAAGCTCTTGAATCAAACGTGCTAGCTCCAAAACTTGACTTTAAATCCTTTGTTGAAGCTAAACACAAACTAAGATCTTGATCATAAATCTGAGACTAATTAAACACAAGATCATTAGTACTATAACTACATGAGTTGATCATCATCAAAACTAGAGTGATGTGCTTTTGGGCCAACAATCTCCCCCTTTCTGATGATGACAAAACTCATGGAGTTATATATGCATGGATTAAAGTAAAGCTTCAAAGAAGCTCCCCCTTAACTCATGCATCACAATAAATAAATATATATGGCAATAAAGCACATAAAACTAAACAAACATGTATGCAAATATAAGGAGATAAACATGCCAATCAAGTATAAAACTCATCAAATTCTTCTCTCCCTTTTTGCAAAACAAAACAATATGCATAAACAAAAATTCTTTCTCCCTCTTTATGTATAAAGCAAGGAAAACATGCATATATACTAAATACTTCTCCCCCTTTTGTCAATCATCAACAAAGGAGTTAAAGTAAAAACAAAATAATATTTTCCCCCTCTTTGTGAGAAACAAAAAATCAACAAAGGGGTGAACTCAAATCAATTAATAAAAGATATATGCGATATACATTCATGAAGAGGAAGACGCTAAGTTAACTTCCCTACACATAAGCATTACATAAAGAAGGGATGACAAGCCCTAATTCACATAACGCATAATATGCAATGCATAAGAGGAAATGTGAAGGTCCCCTACACACATGTATCGCATAAAGAAGAGTTGTCAAGCTCCTCAATATAACATACACTCAACATGAATCTATATGTAGAAGAGATGTTAAGCTCCCCTTGCATGTAGGCAATATATAACAAAAATATTTTTAAGACAAATTTTTGATAATCACTTAAAACAAGTTTTGAAATTTACTCAAGGTAATAAAACACATTTTTAAGATACCTTTGTAAATAAACAAAATTTTTGAGTTACCAATTGGAATTAAAACATATCAAAACATTATTTTAAGAATCCAATTATAACTAAACAATACAATTTTTGAATTCTAATGGTAATTGAAACATTTTACCAATAGAAACACAAGTAATTGAAAAAGATTTTACCAATTGAAATAATAACAAAATTTTGATACCAATGAAAGAAAATATTTTATATTTTGATATCAATTTAAATTTACATGGATACCAATTGAAATAAATAGTTCAATAGATACCAATTGAATTATATTGTACATTTTGATATCAAAAAAATACCAATTGTAAAAAAAATATCAATTGAAGATAATGCATAAGCTTATAAAAACAGTACCAATTGAGAAATCAATTGAAAATTAAGATTTGAATTAAGCTTAGTATAAACATACTTTGTGCTATAACCAAGTAAATATCTCGACAATCAAGCACCAACAAATCATATATATGTATGAAAATGAAAATACCAATAGAAATTGATATTATTTGAAATGTGAAGCATACATATATAGAAAATATGAGTATATACAAAAAAAATCAATTGAGATACCAATTGAAAATATGATCTAAATTAAGTATATAACTCAAAATAAACCACCCTTTTTATGCACAAGATAAAAGATTTTCAATAAGGCTTACAAGGCATACTCGCCCATCCGTCCGCCCATAAAGGGGTTGGTAGGGGTTTTCAAAAGCTATAGTTTGAAAATATTTTTATTGTGAAAACACTTCCAAATGAAGAATAAATAACTAGTTAAAAGTAATTTTTGAAAGACTAGTTAAAGATCCTTTAAAACATGAAATCAAAATATTCATCCATGAAGCATGCTAAAAACACAAGAATTGACACTCGAAATATATAAGGCTCAAAACTAATCATGAAACAAAGTCATTAATAAACGAATAAAGTGTGAGTGTACATGAATCATGTAATTAGCATTTTCCTTGAAGATAGTCAATAAAGCTTAAAACAAACATGAATATCATTTTATCACAAATCATAAAAATCATGAAAATTTATTTTTTATTTAAAAACAAACTTCTAGGTATATGTATGTTTTTATCCAAAACTAATAATAAGCATACATATCCCAAACATAAGAGTCCTTAAGATAAATTGCATGAAGGCAAATGACTCAAGGGTTATACATGTATATTTATTAGATTTGAAATACAAAATACATATACATGAAGTAAAACATGAAAATTGGCAAAACAAGTGTGAGAAAATCATCAAAACTAGCCTATACATGTGCATATAGTGAGTACAAATGAACAATGAAGTGCAAACATATACGAATTAATTTGTTGCTCACTACTTGTACACGTATATACACAAGTTTTGACAA
Organism: Agave tequilana; assembly: GCA_038442645.1. Lineage (NCBI taxonomy): Eukaryota > Viridiplantae > Streptophyta > Magnoliopsida > Asparagales > Asparagaceae > Agave > Agave tequilana. The sequence goes on from JAVJIF010009811.1 coordinate 46,864, forward strand.
ATACTACATCTAATCATGTTTTTACCACATGAAGCACAAAACAAATAAAATATGAACATGCTAAAAATATCATATATGAAAAAGCATGTAAATAAATTAGGAGTTTTAGAGATAGTTACTAACACATGAACTATACTCAAAATCCCCAAAACATGGTGGTTGTCCCACCAAACCTCCTTGATAGCGGTGCATCAAATGTGTGTCCATCAAGTTCATGTGCATCCACCACCAAGGCACCATCCCTCTCACGTTTTGTGAGAGCCCGCACCTACATCAAATACAGAAGGTGGGGATTTTGGTATTCATTTTCTTTTGGATCCACGAGGGTTAGCATTGTAAGGAATCCAAACATTCTTTTTAGCAAAATTTAAAGAATTAATTCTATCATAACAAAATCTTGCTAAATGGCCTTTGCAGCCACAATGTGTACACTTGTACACTCTAGGATGCATATGTGTATAAGTGTGGTTAGGCGTGCAAAGTGTGCATATGCATGATGTGGGTGATGTGCATGAATATGTGGAGTTTGTTTCTTTGAAAACAAGGACTCCAATCTAGAATGGTTAAAAGCACATTTGCTCAAAGTTGAGCTCAAGCAATCTATTTTATTTTTCAAAAATTTAATCTCATTTTGATTAATAGTGGCATGTAAAGCATGGTGAGATTGAGAATCATTATTCTTTTTCTTTTTAGAAACATTTTCTTTTTCTTTTGAAATAACTTTTCTTTTTAAAGAAGTGTTTTCATGCAAAGCAACTTCTTTTTGTTTTTGTATCAATATTTTCAAAGCATTATTTCCTTCACACAAATCATTCAATTTAGAAAGCAAAGAAATATTTACATTTTTCAAACTTTCATTTTCTTTAAAACATTTTCAAATTTAGTTTGAAAAGTATCTTTTTCTTTTAACAAACAATCAAATTTATTTTCATTTTCTTATTATCCTTTTAAGTATTTCATACTTTTCTAGGAGTTGTTGACAAAAAGATTCAAGTTCATTATAGGACATATCAACATTCTCTTCTAGCTCGGATTCGGTGTTTACCTCAAGGGGGTTATCCCCTTGGACCATGTAGCACACGTTGGAAGGCTCACTTCCAACATCCAAGTCCCTCCCCACATAATATTGTTCTTTTTCGCCAAGGGAGATGATGATGTTCCAAACTACAAAAGCTGAATCAAGATTAGAAACCCTAGATAAAAAATCATCATTTAGGGTACTCTTCAAAGCATGGATGACTTTTGCATTAGCCTCAATATTTTTGCCATTTAAACAATATGAATCTCTAGTAGTGGCAAAATAAACATGAATCCTAAGGCTTTAAGGTACAAAGACATCTTAACCTTCAAAGTTTGGATATTAAGAATGTCAAAGGTGGGAGGTGACATGAAATCCATGGTGTGTGTACAAATGTTGTGATTAGCTAAAAAATGAGGATCTTTAACTCTAGGTTGTTAGACCCAAATCAAAAGCACGTGGCTCTGATACCAATTGTAATCACCTAGAGGGGGGTGAATAGGTGACTAGCTAATCTAATGGACAATTAATGCGAAATTAAAAACTTATTAATGCAAACTAGAAACTTCTTAAAATAAATACCAAATATAATACAAGAGTGTAGCCGGATTCCCCGTGAAGGGCTCTGAACTAACTCCTCAAGATTCATCTAAATAAGAGTTGAGGTGCCGGGTTGGCTCTCTTGGTCGAATACAAGTGTTAGCAAACAATCCCTAGGCATATAACAATAAGCATACAATATATCAAGCATATAAAGATAAAGACAATATTAGCATGCAAGATATAAAGACAAGTAAGAGATAGAGAGAGCAATCGCAAACACGGGAGATTTGTTTCGAGGTTCGAGCACACTTGCTCTACGTCCCCGCCTTCAACACTATGAAGGATTTCCACTAAAATCGATCCCACCGGATCACTTGGTGCCGCAACACTTACAAGCTCTTTGGACTCTCTAGTCCCTCTCTTGTTCCCGCAAGAACACACCGCAAACCCACTAGCTTGCCGAGGCCGCACCTCTACAAAGAGTTCACACAAGAACTCCAAACACCGCGAACCTGCAAGTCCGCCTCCTCAAAGTACAAAGTAGAACTTTGGTGATCACAACACTTTGATCACCTAAAAACAATCTCACAACAACACTCTTATAGGTAGATATAGCAATCGATAGCTCAAGTGTTTGTGAGAAAAATAAGGATGGAATGTGTGGTGAAAAACTCAAAGAAATCACTTTGAAAACTCTCTTGATAAACTCTCTTTTGATTTGGAAATATAGCACTAAAACATGTGGATATAACCACTGAAATAGGTATATAAGACTAGCCTAAAAACTCTTCTTAAATCTTAGCTAAAACAGCCCAAGAAAGACGCAATTTATAGGGCTCTCAAAAACTAGCCATTACAGCCCAGTCAGTAGCTCTGGCTGCTGTCGGTCGACCAGCCCGGTCGACCGCCAACGGTCAGAAATCTGACCGTTGGAGCCTCGGTCGACCGGCCCAGTCGACTGTGGCCTGGAACAGAGAGCAGACACTCTCTGTCGGTCGACCGGCCCGGTCGACCGTGGCTTTCCAGAGAGCAGAAGCTCTCTGGCGGTCGATCGGCTCGGTCGACCGGCCCTCCAGCCAGAACTGGCATGCACGTTTGTGCACGTCGGTCGACCGACTTCTAGCTCGGTCGACCAGTCCAGTCGACCGGCAGATGCCAGAAAACACTTTTTAGGGATTTAAAAGTTGGTATTTTTATCTTAATAAAATCTCATAAAATCTCTAAAATTTTACAAAAATAGGTTCAGTATAATACTTTGATAATCAAACATGTTTGAGTAAAATCAAGACATGTTACAAATATTTTGAACTATTTTTGTAACTTAAAAATTTTGGCATAAAACAAAAACCGTATTTTTCCAAAATAGATTTTTATCCAAACTCCTCCAAATACAAAACAAGATATTTTAAACTCTTTTAAAACTTAGTGTGTATGGATATAATCCACTACACATAAATGATGAAATATCTATGTTTTTGGCAATAAACACTAAATATGGTTTTGGTTAAAACATATATATTTTGAATTCCAAAAACCAAACCGGTATTTTTCCAAAATGAAAACTCTTTTGTATTTTTCAAAATAAAAATTCTTTTATGAAAACACATATAAATCTTGTGTGTGAGGTATATGGTATACTTAAGCAATCCACCAACTATTCTATCTTTTACATTTTAACTAAAAATAAAATCTTAACAAAAATAAACCTAGACTCAAGTCTTGATCTTGAAGGTCTTCACTTGAAGTCTTCTTCTCCTCTTGACTTGGCCCAAACTTGATTCAACGAGCTAGACTCCTCTTGAGTACTTGATGTGGTCTTGATGCACAAGCTCTTGAATCAAACCGTGCTAGCTCCAAAACTTGACTTTAAATCCTTTGTTGAAGCTAAACACCAACTAAGATCTTGATCATAAATATGAGACTAATTAAACACAAGATCATTAGTACTATAACTACATGAGTTGATCATCATCAAAACTAGAGTGATGTGCCTTTGGGCCAACAAGAAAGAGCGGGTTCGTCGGCAAAATCGACCTCCTCGCCAGAATAATATCCATGTTCTTCGGACGAGGAAGACGACAACTCAACACAGGAGGTCTCAGCGATAGAAACCTTACCGCTAAGAATCCCAGTAGTAGGGCTGGGATCGATAATCCGCGAGGTGGTCATCAATACACTGGGAGACCCAGGCTGTTGCACCTCAACCCTTCTCTTGTGAACTGAAGAAGGCCCGGGCTGAGTTGAAACCCCCGGAATCTCAACGTCATCCCTCCACACCAAGTCAACTTCGGGTCGCTCGACCTCTTCAGCTATGACGGGTTTACCTGCGAGTTCCCCCTCTTCGAAGATCACAGGGACTTCCTCCTCCTCCTCTTCTTCATTCCCCTACTCTTCAACACCAAAAAGAACTACCTTGGGCATTGAAGCTACAGCCTCCGATTCCCTCCTAGCCTTCTTCGGGATAGGATCACCCTTAGAACCGCCTGCCGACTCTTTTAGCGGGCTGCCCCTTGGGTGCTGCTGCCCTTGGCCCCATCCCTGATTCCCCTCCTGTTTCCCTCTCGGCTAACTGAAACTTGTCCATACCTCGCATACGGTTGTTGGACTCCAACTTGTCCTTATAAGACACTTTGATGCTCTTAATGTAAGAGGGTTTTATTTCGAAACCAAGCATCCTACTAGCCAGGGAGTACCAAGTGTAGAAACTGAGGCTGGTATAACAATTGGGCATCTTGTGAGGCAAACTGAAAACAACTTTTGTCCCTCCAGCTACACTGTAGTACCACACCTGAGCACCTTCAAATAAATTTTCGCTGAAGCAGAGGCCAGCGCTGGGTTTGCGATATATAGTTAATCATAGCCGAATTTCCAAGCGAAACGACTAGGCATGCAAGGCTCGACCGTACATGAATTTCCTTGCCGGAAGATCAGATATCCAGGCCGAATATTGATCAGCCATCAGAAGACTCCCGATGGCAGCCTTGTGAAATGATCTGGTCCCGCAAGGTCAGCAAATTTATCCCCGTAAGACGCGCCAGTAATCTCGAGGAAGCAACGGTCGAGCTGATAATTCGAAGTGTTCAGAATACACTTCCAAACAAAGAACATGTAGTAGTTAGACCAGCTCAAATTTTACAGCTTCTGCACGAAGGGGACAAAACCTACAGAAAGAGGCATCGCCGTCATCAGTGAAGGGCAGTGCATAACGTACAAAGCCATCAAGTACGTATATGGAAGCTCGATCCTGGGGTCAGGGGTCTTCACTCTCGGCCTTCCCTCCGAATCAACCTCTGGCCTGCCCTCGGAGTCGACAATGGCCTCCACTTGGCACAGGCTTTTAACCAGAGTCTGTAACCCACTCTGAATTTCAGCCACCATCGCTGGAAGGAGAGCGATTGACTTTTCGTAGGCGAGCAAAACCGCCGGGTACACTACATCGGCAACAATTACTTTTGTGGCAATGTTGGCACCACACAACGTTTCAGTCACAACATAAAGAAGCCCGCCAATAGGGCCCGGTCAGAAATGGGAACTCGGGCCTGGTGATGAAAACTTTTAAAGACCGTATTAGGTCTAAAAGTGTCCTCATTCGACTCAGTGGTGTAAGAGCTTGCAGAGGTATCGATCCTCTCAGCAATTTTCTCGTCAGTGCAAGGGGCCAGACTAGTCACCGGGCTATTTTTCTCATTTATGCTATTGAACAGATAGCTCGCCCAAGACATCTGCTTGACACCCCTATTCCTCCAGGAGGATATTTGGCCGCAGATGTGGAAGTGGCACAACACTTCTCAATATGTCTCATATACCTGAAGGTCCTCTTTCTTCAGGATGTGAAGCTCCTCAGAAGTCGGGACGCATTCTTCATAAGGGGCATCTCCCATAACAAGCCTCGAGACTTCATAGAGTTCATGAAGAGCGAGCCCCATTTCTCCGACTGGAGTAAAAAATATGCCCGTCAAAGGATTATAGTGCTCCAGGACGCCATAAAAATTGTGAGAACTTTGCGAGAGGCAATACTGTACGGCCCTAACCGAGTGATATAACTCCACCTGCAACAGTAGAGTCCCGAGCTCAATAAGAACAAATCCAACCATCCTACCCCACCAGGATTTGTTGGTAGAATGAACCCACCCGAGCGGATGAAAGTCGACGGGAAAATCATCCCTAACTTTTATAAACTGGTTGATAAAAGTAGCGCCAAGCTGAGGAGTTTCTTCTCTCGGATATTCAGATCTGACCAACCCGGGAAATAAACTAAAGACCTCATTCTCATGGCCAGCAGAGTGTATTTTTTTGGCACCTATTCTACCAAGAGAAACGCCGGAGACAAACGGGGAAAGATCCCAATCCATCGCACGGTGAACGGACACGTGCTGAAGATAAGACAAGGAATACATTCTCTCCATATTGGGAAGAAAGAACCTCCTGTCCCCTATCTGACGGAGCCACCTATAATCTCTGTCATGTAGAATCCTATCATCCTCGTCAATAGCATCACCAAAGAGAAAAACGGGCTCCCATAACGTAGTACGGGAATCTGTCTCAAACTGTCCATCAGAGATAATCTCCCGAGGGTCACCATACTGGCCTTGGAGATCCTCTCCTTTCGCTCCTTTGACTTACCAGTAGTCACAAAGCAGTTCTCTGAAGCGTGAAGGTCAGATTACGATCGGCGCCACATACGTGTCCAAAGTAGCACTTCTTGGACAAGGGGTTGGAAGAGTATCGCACTGCAAAGAAGACAATAATTAGTCAGGAATCTGAAAGAAAATGGCTAGATATGCGAAATTCAAACGCAGGAATGAATCCAGACGCGAAAATCAGCAAAATCCGCATCTAGACTCAAAAACGCGAGGCTTGCATGAAGCCCGCATTTCAAAATCCAGAACTTAGAAAAATTTCTAAGTATCGAACTCAGGCGCGAAATTCAGTAAAACTTGCGTCTGATCTTACAAGACGCGAGAATTATAAAAAGTCTGCGTCTGACCTCCCCACACTTAGAAATATTCTGAGCATTGAGCCCAAAACGCAAGGCTCAACGAGGCCCGCGTTCAACAAACAGATACGGACTCAAGTTGATGAAGTAAAGACGCAGAGTTCATCAACCCGCGTCTTGCCTACCAATTCAAGAAGATCAAATACGGGCATGAGCCTCGCATTAGCGGTTCACATTCAAAAGAGACTTAAGAGTTAAAAGAACTCTGTAAGCCTCTTCAATGGCAGAAACCAGATCAGATGGTTTTACTACCTAAAATGGGGGCCTCCTGCGTGGAAGAACCACCCATTTGAATCTCCAGAGCGACAACGCTCGAGGACGAGGAAACAGGTTTGGTCTTTGGTGCCATTTTGACCGTAAGATCAGTGTTGAAGATGGTAAAAATAGAAAAAACTTCAAGCTTTTCTTAGCCCTAGATATAATGCTCGGCAAAGAAGAAGAGTCTAATGATGACTCTTGAAAGACTATTATCTTTTATAGGTACAGTGATTTGCAGAGATACGCGGCGCTTGGCTCGAGGCCTAATCCTTGCCCGACGCATGGCATGCGTCTTAAATATGGCGCGAATTTCGCGCGTCAAAGAAAAGATGTCCCCTCAACTTCGCCGGACATGTAGCAACGCGCCCAAAACGCGGACTCGCGTTTAACAAAAACTACGTCCCCCCGAAGGTCGCGCCTTTTCAGCAAGACCAAAGCTGCGCCCTATCAGTAGAGTAAGAGCTGCGTCTTCACTTCAAAGATCGCGCCCCTCCAGGAGCCGCGTTTCTTCAGCAAACTAATAGATGTGTCCCCACTCCAAGTGAGGATTGCGTCTCTAGAACAACATGACCCCTGCGTCTACAAGACTTACATTCAGTCCTTACTTCTGTAAATCAGTTTAACAGTACACTGGCAAGCAGGTGACTGTTTACCCCTGGTTTAAAGTACACCAACAATCAGCTCAGAGTACTGAGGAGGTCTGAACTGCGTATCTAGACACTCACCACAATCATCCCTAGTAGCTTCAAAGGGTTTTACAGTACACTCACAAAGACCATACTCCAGATAAGATCAAGCTCAGAGTATCTCAAATGATTGTCAGTCCAATCATGAGAAGTATGAATTCAACCAGAGTCCAAAGTATTTCAAAATCCTTCCCAGTCAACCGTGGAATATTGAAAACTTTGGAGGGAGTTCTGTAGACTGTCTAAAAATCACTGAAGACAAGTCGTTAAAAAGCAGAATCCAAATTCCAGACGCAAGGCTAGTCATCGCCACTAGCGCAGCACTAAGACGCGAGGGTTGAAACTCGCGTCTCAACATCACTGCAAGGTCCAAGACGCGGAGCGTGAAAGCCGCATCTCAGTATTATTGTAGTATCAAGATGCAGAGCTTAAAACCCGTGTCTCATGTGAACTTGACGCGGAATTGAAAACCTACGTCTCTCAAGCATTACTTCAGTAGTAAGACGCAAGGCTCAAAAACCTGCAGCTCAGTTATAACTGGCCTCATTACTGGGTCAATTACTGCCCACGTAATGAGGGAGTTAACCCATTATGGAGTATTTTTAGGGGACAAGTTTACCCCCTGAAACCTCTATAAATAGCCTAATTTGCTATGGAGGGGTCGAAAAATTCTTGGTAAGAAGAACTTTGGTTGTACGTCGTAGAAGCACCAAGACCTCCAGCTGAAAAGAAAGAGAGAGTTCTACTTTTCGAACAACTTGCTGCGTACAAGTTCGTCTTTACTTACAATCTCTTTGAGATTCTTGGTGAACAGAAGTTGTGTTACTTCGTTTACTATCCAAAGAGAGGATTCCGAAAGGACTTGACGTTCATCCGATCAACGAAAAACAAGATTCACTTTCCATCGCCACATCAAGAACCCAGCTTTAAATAAAGGGGAAATTTAAGCTTGAAATATCTCCCCTCTCTTGTAAGAGGATTATTGATCCGTTGTAATTTTTTTACAATCAAACAAAGAAGTTACTCCTCGATCTTCAATTTTCCCCCACCAAACAGGTATAAGGTCAGTTCCATTGGATAGCCTACAGAGCGGTTACCTCGCAACGCCGCTATCATGAAACCCAATGTGTATAAGGCCAATTCCTATTGGGTGGTTCGCTCGAGGGCTGTATTCGGGTACCTGCAACCTGCACAAGTGTTAGTACCAATATATGCATATAAATAACAAGTAAGAGAACCGCCAAGCGGTTAAGCCAGGAGGCTATATAAATACAGGCACATACAAGCATTCGTCCACAGTGCTACTGCATATATAGTCATAAACACTCACTCACATACATATACAAGTATTACACATCCTAATATACAACACATATACATACACCCAAATACAACACATTCTCAATACCAATACAAACTCAACAACCCAAACGAAATACAATGTCTTCCCAAATATAAATGAAGTACTTTCCTAATCAATACTCGGGCACGACATTGGACTCCAATGGAATGCCAGGGGCGTTAGCACTCAAGTGCACAGGACAGAGAAATATCAAGAGAGAAAAAGAGGAGAGAGAAAGAGAGAAGGGAAGAAGAGAGAGAGAGAGACTTAGAGAGAGAAAATGGCAGAGAGAACTTGAGGGGTGAGAGAGGGAGAATGACCTGAATTAAAGAGAGGGGAGAGACAAGAGGATAATGAGGGACAAGGAGAGGGAATAAAGATAGAAAGGGGGAATAGAGAGAGATGGAGAAATAGAGAGAGATGGAGAAATTGAGAGAGAGAGGAGAGAAATTGACTAGGGAAGGAGGAGAGAGGGGGTTATCGGCCGGAGTTTGGCTGGCCCGGAGCCGCGCCAGCAGCCAGAGGCGGCGCGGCCTGGGCAGCGCGGCCAGGGGGCCCCGGGGAGGAGATGGGTGAGAGTGATGGTGGGGGTGATGTTGATGATGTTGAAGATAATGATGACATTGATGGTGGAAATGTGAAGTAGAGATGGTGGTGGATGTGGTAGTCTTAGGTGGAGGAGGTAGTGGTGGTGATGATGAAGATGAAGTAGATGAGAGTGGTGGTAATGGTGAAGTGGTAGTGGTGGGTGATGTGAAGAAAGTGGAGTGGTGGAAGGAGGTAGTGGTGGATGTTGGTGGTGGAGATAGTGGCTTGGGATGGTGGAGATGGCCCCAGTGGAGGCTTGGTGGACCACAGGAGGAGGAGGTGGGAGGACGCCGGCGGTGATGTTGGAGAGGCCAGTGGTGGCTTGAAGGAGACGGGGAGAGAGACTGGAAAGAAGGAGGGAGAAATTTAAGAAGGGGACAGAGAGTGAGATTGAGAGAGATTTGGAGGATAGAGAAAGGGAGGGGGACAATGGAGCTGCTGGGGGTTGGGAGAGGAGAAAAGAAAATAGAAAAGAAAAAGAAAGAAGAAGAGATGAGAAGGTGGGGGAAGGGAGTGGAAGGTTGTGGAAGAATAAAGAAAAAGAAAAGGGAAACGAAAAAGGAAAAGAAAAAAGAAAAAGAAAAGGAGAGGAAAAAGGAAAAAGAAAGAAAAAAATAAAAAAGAAAGGGAAAAATATCCAGCCAAATCCGGACTCAGGAAAAGTATAGAAAAATACCTGAAATACCAGAAAATAAAATAATTTGGAAAATCTTCAAAATTTTCTAAAATAGAAAAATTATCCTGAGGAACACGGTGAAATCAGATTCAAGAAATTAAACCCGATTTGCAAATTAAAAATCCTGAAATCGAGCAGCGGTGCCCGTGGATAACGAAATTAGAAGATTTGTAAAATAAATCAGAAAAATTTCAGAAATTTAAGAAAAATCCCAAATATTGTAAAGTAATATCTGAAACTGAAACAGGTCTAGGTCAAATCAAGTAAGGAAAGGGATCAGGTCCCGGGTCCTGACTCGGGCTGGCTCCGAGTCCACCAAATACGGGTCTGGTCCCAAACAATAAAAAAATAACAATAAAAAAATAAATATGAAAAAATAGAAAAAATACGAGGAAAAAATCAGGACACGTATTTGGGGACGTATCCCGAATGGGGTTTTACAGTACAGTAAGCCGATTTATGTCGAGTCCAGGAAAATAACATTGGGAAGTAGTGAAGTGGATATTATGATATCTATGAGGGACTGTGAGACTAAACTTGGTGTTTCAGATATTGAAAATAGGGAAGCCTAGAGTATTACAATGCTATGTTGATATGGATTATGAAGGAGATCTTGATCAACGAAAATCTACGATGGGTTATGTATTCACAGTAGTTGAGTGTATTGTTAGATGGAAAGCAGAGTTACAAAATACAGTGGCGCTTTCAACAACAGAGGCGGAGTACACGGCTGCAGTTGAGGCATCAAAGGAAGCTTTGTGGTTGAGAGGATTGATCGAGATTTTTGGTATAATTCAGGATTCAGTTCGGGTTCATTACGACAGTCAGAGTGCTATTCATCTTGCTAAGGATCACATGTATCATAAGCGGATGAAGCATATTGATGTGAGGTATCACAAGATACGTCAGTGGGTCGTAAATGACAAGTCAATCGACTTGGTGAAGAACAGTACAAAGAAGAATCCATCAGACATGATAAAAAAGACCATCCTGATGGAGAAGTTCAGAGCATGAGTCAAAGTGGAGAAGGGCTCTTGGGAGAGAGTCACGTGAAGTCACGAAAGGGGAGAGAACACGGTGAATGAAGTGGAGATCAATTTCTATAAGAAGACTCAATGAACATGAGTCAAGGTAGTATTTTGGATGCCTCATATTCATTAAAAAAGAATTCAAGTTCAGTAGAGATGGTTACTAGCTTCAGAGATCAATAACAGACATATTTGCACAGTTTGTGTACATGCTAGTTGACTAATAGGCAAAGATAACTGATTAATACAAATTAGTCGACTAATGGCAGTTCAGGAGTCAACTAATATGGTGTAACATAAAGTAAGGTAATCTCGGTGGTCAACTGTATAGTCGACTAATGATCAGGACTAGTCAACTAATAGTGTGGATTAGTCAACTAATGACAGTTTCATAGTTTTTGTTTAGGGTTCTGTTTTCAGTACGAGCTAGATTCGAGTTTTTTTCTTTCTTTGAGGCGGTGTTGTTTGTATTGATGAAGTTGTGTTAGACTAGGATGGTCTTAGGATCTATATAAATCCCTTTGGGTTGGTCTTTGAAGGCAAGTTAAGTTTACGAGAGATTTCCACCATTGAGAGTTGAGAGAGAGAGAGAGAGAGAGAGAGAGAGAGAGAGAGAGAGAGATATATATATATATATATTCTTGTAACTCTTATATTTTCTTCTCTATTTTGAATATAGTTTCTTCCCGCCTCACCGTGGATGTAGACACACTTGTCGAGCCACGTTAAATATTATGTTATTGTGCTTTGTAGTGATCAGTCTTTATTGTTTGCTAGTGGTAGATCACTTTTATGCTTTCGTTGTCGAGTCCCACGATGTTTTCTCTTGTAGTGTCGGCATTTCACAACAAGTGGTATTTCAGGGCAAGTGTCTTTGAGGTTCTATAACAAATCGGCGGTTCCGGTTCTTAAAAAACAAAATCGGAGCCGGACTGACTTGCGCCCGGTTCCGGTTCGATTCGGAACCGAGGAACTACCGGCCCGTCGGATTCTGATTTTCGTTCTTCGAACCGGAACCGTAGTCGGGGCTATCCCCTCCCCTCCCCTCTCTCTCCAATGTTCTCACACAAGCCAACAGACCTTGCCTGCATGACAATGTTGCATTGCTCCCAACTCACCAAAAGAGAAAAAAAAAAAAATGAAAAAACAGAAAAGATAAGAAATGGAGATGGCGTAAACGAGGAAAAGGCGAAAGCTGGAAGAGGAGGTTGGGAGAGGCATGATCGTTGCAGTAGCACAAGGAAAGAAGAACAAAGATATGAGAACAGAAAGGAAACAAAATTAAGATAAGAAGAGAATTAGAAAAAAGATGGTTGCAGTTGTGTGATAGGAGTGGAGTTGAGGAGGAGAAAGTCCTCCGGAAGAAAGAACAGGAAAAAAATTGACTGTATATGAGAAGATAAGGTAAAAATGGGAGAACGAGCAACTGGGAGAACGAGCAAGCAAAGGACGTACTGATAATGATAATGATAATGGTGACGTACTGACAATGATAATGATGGAGAACAAGAAGGTGAATTAGAGCCGAAATTGAACCGGCCAGCCACCTATTCTGAACTGAGCTAGAACCAGCCCAAAGCGAGTCCGGTGCCGGTTTCTTATTTTTTAAGAACCGAATTTTCCCCCTTCGGGCCATCCCGTTGCTGCTCGCCTAGGGCCTGGAATCAGACAGATCAGAATCAGAGCTAGTCAGTGCCGATCCGATTCCTTGTTTGGAGGAACCGAAAACCTGCCGGTTTCAGAATTTGGATAAGGTGTACTTCTTTTAATCACTTTAGATGATAATAAGACTTTTATTTTTCCTTTTTCATTGACATAAATTTGTGTGGAGTTAGTACATTCTTTCCATTAGCTTAATTACTAAACAAGCCTTTTTATTTAAATATCTTCAAATGATAGTCATGCTTTTATTTGTAATTTCTTTTTCCCTTTACTGTATAACATGGTGGAAAAGTATTAAGCAAGTAGTAAGCCAATAACGAAAGTGATGGTCTTGACTTTAATACTTAAAAGAAAAGGTTAAAGATGAGAATGACGACACTTACTCTACTTAATTTGTATTTTTCCTAATTTTTGACTTCTTTAGATATTTTTGATGCTGAGCACAATGACGAAACTGAGAAGTATTACTTACAATATATTTTATTTCCAATATTGATTATTAATTTACTATTTTTAGTTTTTTATCTTCTATCTTTCTTTACCCTTTTTTATCACGTTTTCTATAAACAGATAATTTTTAAGGTCAAAGAAGTTAGTATTGATTAATTTTCTTTTCTTTATTAATTATTTTACGTCAATTACAAAGACATATAAGATTGTATTTGATAGAGCAATATAAGAAAATTTTAAATTGTAAAAATTAAAAAAACTATGATTATTGCTAAGTTATGTAATCTAGATCTACAAATTAATTTCATATAGTTGACTCAAATTGGAGTTATTGTAGATTAAAGTTAAAAGATAATAATGGAATTTAGTTCGTTTTTTTTTTCTTTTAATTTATTATTATTATTATTATTAATATGGTGGGGGTGGTTGGGGAAGAGGGTGTGGCTTCAGTTAGGTATTTCTTTTATAACCTCTCTTTGCAATAAACTTTATTTTGTATTCTTTATCAAATGATATTTTAGACTAAACTCTCCTTGGTTCCATTCAAAAATCTCAAGAACTTTTTTTTTATGTTTTTTTTAAACTTTTGTATAATTATTATTATCAAATTCTAAATATCTTTATGAGAAAAAAAAAGAACTAAATTATTGTTATACAAAAAATTGCAACGTAACCAAATTATAACCCCTCCCATGCCACAAAATAATTAGCCTTCTTCATTTTAGTAGTCCCTTGCGGGGCTGTTTGGATTCAAGGAATTGGGTGGAAGTGAGGAAGTGGGAAGTATCTTTTCTCATTTCCGCTGTTCATCCAAACACCGGAAAAGGAAAATGGAAAAAGTTCTTTTCCTTCTCTCTTTTCTCCTTTACACAACGTTTTCCTCACTTCCAGAGTGCTACAGTTAATTTTGTGGTCATGTAAATCTCATTTGTAATAAATTGTAGCACAAAACAGTTAATTTTGTGCTCATGTAAATCTCACTTGTATTCTAATTACAGTCTAATTTTATTTTTTTTAATTAATTTTTAATTTAATATTATTTTGCGGTCAACTTTGTAGTCAACTTTTCTACTTTCACTTCCACATTACCATCCAAACACCGGAAAAGACATAACATTTTCCAAACCACACTTCCCAACAACATCCAAACACCAGAAAACTTACTAACCAATTCTCAAGTTCCAAAGGGAACTATTACCACTTCCTCACTTCTTCACTTCCTCACTTCCACCCTTAACCAAACAGGAGGTGCGTTGCACGAGTTTCCCACTAGTTAACAACATCTAAGCCTAAAGTTGGTCCTTTTATTATTCTTTTAATATTTCTAGAAAGGGGGGAATCTCGTTCATGGATTTCATAATGGTCGAAAAATGAAACCCGAAATTCCATTTTCGGGGTTTTTAATGGATCAAAAACTAGATTCTGACAATTTTATTGCAGAGATTTTAACCATCTTTTCTCTCTTACTATCACTCAAGTGAATTCGAGTCATCAAATTCTAACAATCTTCACTTTGATTCGAATCCCAGTCACAACAATCTTCCTCTTAATTCAAAACTGATTGAACCATTCTTGCACCGCATGTACTCCAAATAATCGCAACAATCTCCGTCTTAATTTTATCCCGATCGAAACATTCAAACAACTTTGATCTCTAAGTGTGTGCATGGTGACAAGGTTGGAAGTTGGTCGACTTTTAATAAAAAAAAATAAAACTGGTCCAAATACATATATGGGTATTATGTAAAACCTTTACAAATCCAACTGTGTTCTTATTTCTTAAAACCAAAAAAAAAAAGAAAAAAAAAAGTTTCCTAGCTAAATGTGGGCCTATTTCTAGCCCATAAAGAGTCAACACTAGCGGCCCATATCAGGGGTATGGGATCAACCCCACCCAAAAAAAACCCCCCAAAAAAAAAAAATCCTCAATCTGAATTTTATCCATTTTCGCCCTCTCCTCTGTTACCCTGAAAAATCTAAACTGGAGGCTTAAATTCCTCTGCTCGATTATGCCTTTGTCGTTTCCTCTCCCATCACTGTTTTCGTTTTTGTTCCAACAAATATTTTGCCTTCCAACAATCATCTCCTCTTCTTGTCTTGTGCCATCACTCCCCGCTTCAAGTTCAATCAGAGTTCAATGTCCACTGCGACCACTCTTCTCCCCTTCTCCTTGGCACCAGACCGAACCGCCCTCAAGAGACGCGTTAATGGTGCTCTCCACCTTAACTTCTCCTTTTCTGTAAGTTTTCTCATACCCGAGCTTTTTGGCTTTCTGGGTTGTAGTTATACTTTTGATTTATAGTTGTTTGGACAATTGTGGTTCTTGTTTTGTTTGCATGAGCTCTGATGGGTCATTCTTATTATTCTCATTGATTGTGTATTGTTTGTCTGATAACTTTTATTAAAAAACTCTCATGAACCCTTTTATTGTGAAGAAAATGTTGATCATATTCCTTTTTTGTGACCTGCCTGGATGCAATTCTTTGGGTTTGTTCTCTTTGGGATGGTTCAGGCCTGTACGCTTTAGTAGCAGCCAAAAAAAAAAAAAAAAAGGCAAAAAAAGAACAAGGAAAAGGAAGAAGAGCAATTCTCTTTTGACACTTTTTGTACAAATTGCGCCCATTTTTCCCGATGGATCTTCTTTCTTCGGAGCGCTTACTTTTGGAGTAAGGTGGTCTTGATAAGTTAGATTTTATCAGGAAGTCAGTTAAATTCAAAGTTCACTATTGTTCACAGAGGGCCAGTAATATATCAATAGTTTGTTTAGTCAAATATTGCGCGAATGCTTCCACTTCTTAGTAGGTAAATTGGATTTTTTTACTTTTACAATATACTTTTTTTAGTAATTCACAATATAATTTTAGATCATTGACGAGTATTCGAAGAAACTTAATGCAACTCAAGAATGGAAGGGTGGACAACAATATTAGCATGAGAGGTCATTTATTTAGGATATTTTTTGGGTTTGACATAAAAAAAAGTAGTAATCACCTATGATAATTGATGTAACACAATTTGGATCACAAGCACCTTCCAATTGAAAACTAGGGTTTAAAATTTGAAGTTAGAGAATAAGATAGAGTTTTTGGCCTCACACTCCTTACACGGGCTTCACACCAAAAACTCAAGAGCAAAGCAAGAATTTAACTGAAAATTTTGTGAAAATTTTAATCATTCAATAATAATCCAAAGAGAAGTTTTGGGGCCTTTTTATAGGCTTTACAAAAGGACACTATTTGGATATAACCGATGTGTTACTAAAACACAATAAAAGCAACAACTAAACTAAAAATAAATTAAGACAATAAAAGACAACTAGCACTTACGTGATGTCCTTATCATTTCCCTCAGGATGGAAAAAACTCGACCCTGTCGAGTGAGAGTTCCCCTCACGAAGCATTTCAATCGGGCCATGATGGTGGTCAAAGAATTATCACTAGTGCATCACATCGAGACCAAAGTGGTGGTAGTGGAACTGGTTCCCATGACAGACTGACTGTGCTCGATGATAGCTCGAGAAAGATACATGTAGTATATCAACTCCACCAAAATCTAACCCACATATTAAGGCGCCAATCTCTTGTTAAACTGTCTCCTGTAGAAATATCTGCAAGGGATCATGCTCACCAGGCAATCTCAAGAATAATGAGGCCCTCGTAGCTGTCAAAAATGGTACTAGGTTCATGGTAGGCTCTGCTGGAAGATCTACAAGGGTATCAGTAGGGAGCTCTTCAACTTCTGTGGGCTGTGAAAAATCTCTTCTTTCGGTGATACCAACTCAGCAACAACTTCTGATCTTGATTCTGGCTTATCAATAACTTCCAGCTCTGGTTTTGAATCTTCAATTGTCATGCTTTCTAGAACCTTCTCCATGCCAATTAGGATCTCCTTACACTCAGCAACTAGATAACTGAATTTGGCCTCTCGATGTGGAACATACCGAGTACGAAGAAGATTTTGTAAGACAAATCAATCTCGACAATCGATATGATTGTCTCTCCATCACCAATAAGCTTTCCCAATCAGTGTCATTTGGGCATTACGGTACTTCTGTTTAGATGTTAGGGGGAAATAACTGAAGAATCTTTCAAGATGATTTTCTCACTCCTCGTATCCATAACGATTATGAGAACCCCGAAAATGTGGACAGCCATATACATTCCCGTTCCACTTCCTTCTCATCAACATTAGTCTTTATATAATTTCCATAAAAGTAAAATCTTATAGAGTTAAATCAAAAATTTCAGTGCAAGAAACTCATAAATTACCCTAAAAATCATTGTTGTTATAATGCAAGAACAGTAAGCTCCGAACACGGACTTGTGGTGCTTGGATCAGCTATGCAACTCTCTAACGTTCAGACATAATTCAAATCGGGCTCCAATCGGGCCTGAAACGGGCTTTGGAACGTTGTTGTACTGCTGCTGCTGGACTGCTGAGCTGAATTTGGTAAACAACCAAAGCTCGAACATGAATATGAAGGTTGTAGACATGTAGTTCTAATCTCCACGAATTCACCGCTTCAAAAATAACTTAATTCGTGCTTGAAACAAGTTTGGAATAGCCTTCAGAAGATCTGAACTGTTACTGAATTGAGTCAGACTAAGCTCAATAAGTCAACTTGCTGAGCCAACTCGGTGACATCAACAGATGACGTCAGCATGTGACGTCAGCAGTAGCGGGTTGGATCTGGGTTTTAACGGGTCGGGTTGGTTGAATTTGACCCGATCTAAACCCAACAACTCAACTCTTATCGGGTCCAATGAAAATAGGTTTCAACTCGCTTAACCTAACAACCCGCTGAGCCCTTCTCTCCCAGTCTCCTCCTGCTAGGGTTCAGAGATCACTGACAGCGATGGTGGAGGTCTGACGAGGAGGTGTTCGAACTGCGGCGGAGGAGGACGTCAACGAGCTTGCAGCGTCGACAGGGAAAGCCAAGGAAGAAGGAGGTCGTAGCGTGGGTCTGGACTCGTCGACGAGGGTGTCGGGGTGTTCAGAGGTCGTCGATGAGGAGTCGAAGGCGGCGGGTTGAAGCAACAGAACTCGTCGGCAAGGATCAACGCTTCGAAAGAGAGGTTAGCAACGGATCTCATTAGCCAATCGAAGGAGAGATTGGCAAGGATCAATGCTTTATCGGCAGGTATCGTATCTCCTCGGCGAGGGATCTGAAGGTTGAGTTCTTGAGTGTGGTGGCGGCGGCGCGCGGTGGAAAGAGGCGATGTTCTTGAGATCTTGAGTGAAATGGCGACGGCACGAGGTGAAAGGAAGTGCGACGGGAGTAGGGATTATAGAGGAGAGCAGCGGCGAAAGTGGAGGGTTGGCCAGACGACGATGAAAGTGGTGGTGGTGAGATTTAAGAGTGGTGACAGGCTCTTAGGGTTTGAGATGGAGTGGGTTGAGAGGGACAGAGAGGAAGGAGAAGATGAACATGAGAGAAGTGGGAATTTTTGGGGATTTTTACAGAATTTTGCTACAGTAATTTTTTTTAAAGAAGAATAGATCTGGTCTTTTTGATCTAATTTTTTTTTGTAAAGGAAGAGCTAGGATTTGAATTTTTTTGAATAGATCTAGGGTTGATCTAGAATTAGGGCTTGGGAGGAGGGAAAAGTTTTGAAGGGGGATTGAAAATCAATTGCTCTGATACAAAATTGATGTAATAAAATCTAAATCGCAATCACCTTTCAATTGAAAAGTAGGATTTAAAATTTGAAATTGGGGAACAAGATAGAGTTTTGGGCTTCATGCCCCTTGTACGGGCTTTACACCCAAAACTCAAGAGCAAAGAAATTAAAAAATTTAACTGAAAAATTTGTGAAAATTTTAATCATTCAATAATATTCCAAAAAGAAGTCTTGAGCTTTTTTATAGGCTTTACAAAAGGACACTACTGAGATATAACCGATGTGGTACTAAAACACAATAAAAGTAACAACAAGACTAAAAAATAAACTAAGATAATAAAAAACTACTAGTACTTGTGTGATGTCCTCATCAATAATCTCTAAAAGAGTACATCAATTGGTGCACACGACCTTTTAATTCTAAAATGGTAATAATTTTATATACACCATTATACTCTAGCGTGCTTTTTACAATATTCTCTTTGATAACTCTTACCATCATTTTAAACTCCAACAATCTCAATACCTCCTTTTTAGAAAGTTTTGGGTTCTCAAATGATTATGCAGATCTTGATGCCCTTAAATAATAACACAGACTGTTGATTCGTGGTGGTGATGCATATTCAGCGGAACGAGTTACGAATATTGGACTCATGATTCAAATATCATCCAGTTACAAAATATGTCAGCAATACTGTATTGGGTTTTGAGGTACTCCGTACTCGATATGATATTAATCATATCGACGGATATCGATGCTGGTGCTATCCATATGACTATATTGATGATCAGTATTGACAATATTAATAGTAAGAACTATTGTCCAATATATACCGAGATCTAAATCACGAGTCTGGACTTTTACCACTTTTGTTGATAGCTTAGTAACATGCACATGCATTGCCTGGAATAGTGAGTACCAGCTGCTATACTATCAAATAATAAGATTGATGACTAATAACTTGTCTTACAACTTCTTTTTTCAGAGAGCATGAATATAAGTTGAGTTAATATTGTTGGTAATTAGCTTCACTGATGTTCTCTTTCACATTAAGCAACGTAAAAATTAGGGAATAACATAACAATGTGCATGATATCCAAAACGTGTAGGTGGTGATGGCTAAGTTGCAGTCATCAATACTCCATGAATTTCAAAGTGAATAAGTTGCATTCATTACCACCTACTTGTTACGGAAAATCAGGCACCACATTGTTAGGCCATTACCGGACGTTTACGTTGCTTAATCTTAAATAAAGCATTAATGAAGCCATACAAGCAGTATTAAGATAAATCTTGGTATGAATTATGATAGTCTCTATAATGATTTAAGATGGTAACGACCAATTTATCTTTCTTTCCACACTCAATCACTGTCTCCTCTTCCTTGTTAAGGTATAGTCAGTGAGGGACTTTCTTTCTGAGCTGAATTATTGGCATAATTGTACTTTATGCTGAACCCTCTCCCTTATCTACTTATAAAATGGATAGGTACTAGTGTGTCCATAGTAGTTTGTATATCAAGATCATCCTTCCAATTGAATCTAGCAAACTTATTTTCTCGACGATCATTGCTTCTTTCACTTATATCTGTCTTTGGCCCTAATGAAATATGGGTACTGGAGTTGGATGAGCTTCTGAGCTTAGGAAATTTTTGAAAAAGCATCTTTCTTGAAGTTTGTTATAAATTTTCCTTTTCGTGTCCCTTTTCTTGCTTTTGATCTTGAGGAATGATCTCGAATAGACGTCAGTGACAGAGATTCGTCAAGGATCTTTCTACTAAGATTGTCTGCCTCTATATTTAGTTTGAGTTCAAATATCTCGATGTACTTGTTAGAAGGTCATGCTCTTTACACCGGTATCCACATGGCTAAAAGAACAACAATCATTGTAGATAATGATGGATTTATGCTAATATATATATATATGTATATGTAACATATATATTAAATATATATGTAGACTTGGCTACTTCTAGAAAGATTTGAAGCCAAATTCTTCCTCTTCAAGTTCAATGTTAGACCGTTCAAATTGAAGATCGACTCTATTGATGTTGATCTAAATCATTTAAAATGACTAAAATAAAACATGAAGTGTTTTGAAGTTTTTTTGCTCATGCATTTACAATGCAACAAATGGACGGCCTAAATCAGTTTGTTACTTAGATCTATGAATTTGGACATACAAATTCTTGATCCGACTATTTGACAATGATTTAAACATTTAAAAACACTTACACACCAATTTTTATTAGATTTCAAATATTTTGCACTGTTAAACTAACCAACTTACTATTTAGTCTCTCAATTTTGTACCAAATTGATGTACATGGTAGAAACTTTAAATATTTGACTTTATTTTTTGTTTTTGGCACTCCTAATAGTGTAGATCAACTTGATTGAAGTGGATCTCCAATTTATTTTTTATAACATTAAGTTAGAATGGGAAGGATTTACCAAATGACCCAACTCTAACTCTCTTTATATATGTATTTGTTTGTGTATATATTAGTACACACATACATTTATATACATATATAGATATATGTATATATGTGTATATGCATACACACACAACCTGTCAGAATTACACACACAAATATATAAATTCATACAATATGTGTGTGTATTAATGTTAAAAATAGCGATAGAGTAAACCGCAATGCTCCACCTCCTAATACTAAAAGCGTAATAACGAAGCGTAAGCTACATAAGATACATGATTTTTTACTTTTTATAATTATATAAAATAGTTTTTAAAATAAAGTTAATAAATAAGAAAAATATTCTAAAATATTAAAAAAATAAAAAACTACCACCACATATATTTTTAATTTGTAAAAAACAACACTAAAACCACACCACATATATAAAAATAGAAAAGAATAATTTATAAAACCAATATTAACCTACAACAACAAAAATCCAACAAAGCATTCAATAGCTAACAAAAGATAATATAGCAAAAGAACTCATGCACGGTTCACCAATGTTCTCTATTGCAAATTGAAGAACATTGAAGTGGGAAAGTGGTTGTTGGGGCTTCATAACCGGCATCGCCACTGTCCATGATGCTTACTAGCATCAATCAATGTCAAAGAGGGTTTATTGTCAAATATCGAGATCTCTCGATAGAATATTAGGGTTTGTCATTAAAGATTAGGACTTACTCACGGGTCGTTGAGGTTTGATTCAATCTCTCACCACTAAAGATGATCACTTGAGAGAGAAGAAAGCCTTAACTCGTTGATTTAAGTATGTTAAGAAAGCCAATTACCACCTACTCATGCCAGGTAATAAGAAAATGAATTTGAAATATCGTAGCGCATCGCTACAGAAAAGTATTCATTGTGTACACTATTTTAAAAAAGTGAATAATTATGTTGTTTCTTAGTTATTTTAGAGTGCTGCATAACATATAAGGAGGACTGCTACAAAAACTAATTTTTTAGCCCAAAAGCTAGCTTTTTTCAACATTGGTGTATATTTGTACACACATTACATTTCAAGTATATACGTGCATCTCTCTCTCTATGTGTGTGTGTGCGCGCGCGTGTGTCTATATAGGGAAAACAGGAGCTAGAGGGGCACTCTGGCCTCTTGGCTAGAATATCACTTAGGTGTCGCGCATCCGAGTTGCAATTTTATATTTGACGGGGCAAGAAAAGTGGGGCTAATATTTTGCAAAGTAGCCGTTTCTATTTTCTACCATTCTTAATTTTAATCCAACATGATTTTGCGCACATCTCTCTCCTTTCTCTCTCGCGCATATATATCATTTTTCTCGCGTTATTTCTCATAGACTCTTCCTTCTCCATTGCTTCTCATAAAACCCTAAATCGCTTGAGAAACCCTCTGCTTCTCTCCAAAGCCCCACTCGCTCAATAAAAAAAAAAAAGCACACATGGATTTTCAAATGTTATAATTTCTTCGGCATCTTCCGCTTCCATGTTCTCAAAATTCTCTGCCGACTGATTCTCGCACACTAGTGCATCCTATCGAAAAAGCCATATTTCATTGAGTTTTTGTCAGGTATTCTTCTCTCTCCATCTAGATCAAATGATTATGCATGGTTTACCAGTCCTTTTAAAATTTGATATAAAGGCAATGCAACCAACTCTTATCATCCATATTATATTTTTCTTTCATGCCCCCACTCTCCCCCAACAAACCAAAAAAAAAAAAAAATCCCCATGGTTTTACTCCTTTTCCATTTGTTGTAATCCTTCCAAACATTTTCATGCTGCCAATGTAACTTCTGATTTTTCATAGTTCGTGATTACCAAGATGCCATGCATGATGGCTTTTTGGAAAGATTTTTTGGATCACATTGCAGATAGCCTCATTTGATCTATGGTGATTGCTTCAGGTGCTACATCTCACACAAAGGTGGATGCACAGAGAATATTTCCCCATATATATTCTAAATTTGCCCCATTCCAACAAATTATTCTTTATATTCTTTGAACATTCCAAAATTGTCCTGGCTGGATTTTTTTTTGTTACACCTTTACTCTCTACTTGTCTCTTTAATTTGGTCCTTATGAGACTTGCATTTTTCCTTTTCATTTAGGTTCCAATTTAGCTAACAAATATTAACATTTTTATCTCCTAAATTTTAGGCAAGCCTTTAATCAAAGCAGGTTTTTGGTTGTAGGCTGATAAATATTAACACATTTTCTCCTAAATAGTAGGCATGCCTCTTGATTTTAACAGGATATGCAAAATAAATTAATATTCTATATAAATTATCAAATTCTTAATTAATTGAATGTAGTTAACTCCATATTCAATATGGCACATATAAAATTTTTTTTTTCCTTCAAAGTTTCACTATATTTTATAAAGATAACCGTAAAAGAAGAGTCTAATTCTTCTATGCCATCACCCTTCTCAGATAAAAAAAAAATAGATAATCAATATAGAGAGAATATAAAGTAGCATAAACATGTGTGTAGCAAAATATCAATGTATTACTAACTATCGTTGGGTTCTATTTGTGCCCTTCTTGCATGAAAATCCTGGCTCCGCCCTGATCCACATATATTTTAACCATTTACTGAATAGCAACGTGAATGTATCCTCCTCATCAGCTAGAAGCGCATTGATTTTCCGTGGTGATTAACTCCAATAAATAGAGCAAATGGCAATTTGAAATTATTTGTGCTGTAAGCCAGATCGAAGACAAGGACATCATCATGCATGAATCTCTCGACCTCCCATCAGCCCAAAAGACATTCCTAAAAGTGAGATCATCATCCAGCTGCATTAGAAGTTGAGATGTGAAGCTAGCTTGCTTTGAAAGTACTTAACAGTTGCCGCTGCCTCCTTCCAAATATTTTTTTTTTTCTGAGTTCTGATTTGATCATGACATTGTTGAGGTGTGATGGTCTCGGTCTGACTTCCACTAGTAGCATCACTACTCTTGATATTATAGAAGGCTTTAACTTTTGATGATTCAAGCTCCTCATAAAATTTTAAATGCAGTGGTCTATGACAATGATGTTTATTCACTTTATGTGGACTCTTGATAAGGTCATTGTTCGGATGATCATCATTGAAATATTCCACAACCCATGAGCTTTCCTTCTTAAATCGTGCATCCTTGCCATGCAATCGACCCTTTATACATCTCTACGAACAACAAATTTTCCGACCCACCTCTTATCATTCAGATTCGTATGACCCTCCTTATTGCATACAAGCAATCTTCGTGTGATGATCTCTTTATTTTTCTTAGATCTATCGATATGATTTCTGTGGATGCCAAATCCTCGTCGCTTTGCATATGTGTTGTAGTAGACAGAAGCTCCATCCTCAGCAGAGAACTCCATCCCGATATGTGGTGGTTGCACAATGACCTCTTCAGCATCCTCAAATTCATTATTATGATCATCCTGTGTATCCTGAGAATGTTATTCCTCATTAGAATGCGAATCAAAGTGAGATGAACTCCGTATACCATTCATCACTTGTGTTGCGTCCTCATCATCCATCATGACACTACATTTGCAATATTTAAAGATCACATTATGGTTTTAATATAGCACACTGATATAATATATACTCAAAACATAAACCATTTTATTCATTAATAATATTGGCAGCATAAGCATGCAAGTCTTTAACATTTTCAAGGGAAAAAATATAATACAACAAAACTGGATAAATCCTCAAAGTGAAAAAAATAAAGAAAAGAAATCACAGTATGCTTGTTTCCAATCATTTTAAGTTCATAAAGAAACAAAAAAAATAAAAGGAAAAAAAATCTAACGCCTAAATTTAAATAAAACTGCCAAGTTGGCAATATTTAATCCCTTCATGATACTAAAAAAGAGAAAAATAAATTCTAAAAAAACTGAAGAACATCATTTTTTTTGGACTTCCTCTAATTTTTTCTCTCCTAGAGAGGATTACTTTGATTTAAAAGAAAGAATGTTTAACGAACTTGAGCTCATCTTACTAACTCTATAATAACTAGATTAAATAAACAAAATAATCAATATAGATTCTTTATATCTATGGTCTAATATGGGAAAGAATTAAAAGAAATGAAAGAAAAAAGAAATAATATTTTGGGATGATTTTTTAAGGAAAGAAAGAAAGAAGCTTAGAACTGAAAATGTCAAGAAAAATCTGAATATGCTAGTTTTTAAATGTTTTTCAAATCAACAAATAAACTTAGAAGCACAAAAATAAGCTAATCTTACAGGGAAATAAAATTAAAAAATTCAAATATAGTTTTAATCATTCTATGGCCATAACGAAAATAATCTAAATCCTAGAAAATTGCATCTGCAAGTTGCTATAAATTGCTTGATTTTTATTTTTTCCCCGCGAATTGGTCTGAGTTATTGACAAATTGTCAAATACTATTAAGTGCATGGATTTAGATTGATGGTTAACCCCATTACCTTGTATCAAATTTTATAAAAACCACAAACTATGCATAATCATGTGATCTAGATAGAGGCACAAGAATACTTGTCAAAAGCTTAGTGAAATATGGCTTTTTTGCGAGGATTTGGTAGTTTGAGCATCGTTCCCAGTGACATTGACAACAAGGAGAAGATCGACAATAGATTTTCAGATGAAGGTAGTGGGAGATGTGTAAGAGAAATAAAAATATCTGAAAATTATGTTTTATTTCTAGAGAGCAGGCTGTAAGGATTTTCTGTTGGTTTTTCTAGAGTGAATGAGGGCTTCGAGAGGAGCAGAGGTTTCTTGAGCGAGTGATTTAGGGTTTTCAGAGGGGTAGAGGGAGAAGGCGACGATGAGCTTGGAGAGATACAAAAGAGAGATTTTAAGAAATACACGTGTCTTAATTTCTTTTTGGGATTAAAAGCAAGACAATTAGAAAATAGAAAGGGTTATTTTGCAAAATTTCAGCCCCACTTATCTTGCACCATCACGTTTTAAGTTGTGACTTGTGTTGCCACACCTCAGTGACACTCTAGCCAAGAGGCTTAGAGTGTCCCTCTAGCCTTTGTTTTCCCATATGTGTGTGTGTGAGAAGGATTTGAAAGCAAATCTTTTCCATTCAAATTCAATATTATAAAACACAAATTGAAAATTCACTCCATTCAAGTTGATCTGCACCATTAAGACTTAAGAGTGCCTAGAAATAAAATATCAAATGTTTTAAATGTTTGTTTCTTATGCTTCAATTAAGTACAAAATGGATTACCTAAACAGTGAGTTGGTTAGTTTAATGATGTAAAATATTTCAAACATAATCAAAATTGGGATGTAAGGGTTTTAAGTATTTAGATCATTATCAAATAGTTGGATTAAGAATGTGTATGCCCAAAGTCCTAAATATAAGCAAAATGTCACTTTAGGTTGTCCATTTATGTCTTGTAGATGCATGAGAAAAGAACTTCAAAAACTTTATTTTTTGGTGTTACCCAATTTAATGTAGATCAACTTCAAATAGAGTGGATTTTCAATTTGAATATCTTACATTGAATTTGAATGGGAGGATTTGGCTTCATATCCTTCCGGATATAACCAAGTCTATCCCCCCCACAAACACCCCCTTTTAATATGTATGTATGTATGTAGCTGAGTTAGGTTACTTTGTTATATTTAAGATGCAAATACTATCATCTTAAATTTAAAAATTAGCAATCCTAATGGAGAATGTGATCTATTATCTAAGAACTACTCGATAAAAATTAAGAAAATTTGAGGTGTTTAACCCATGTATTAAGTGTTGAAACAAACAATATTGTAAAACTGTCATAAAATTTATTAATTTTTCGCCACTAGATGCATGGGTAGAACATGTCAAAATTTCTTAAAATTTGTTTTCTAGGTAGATAATAGATATTAGATCACATTGAACGATAATGATTTTCTATTAGGGTTCTATTTTTCAATTTTGAGTGATAATGTTTACATCTTAAAGACCATCAAAAGTAGCCTAACTCAACTCTCTCCTCTCTTTACACACACGGAGTTAAATTCTTCCTATTCAAATTCAAATGCTAGACCATTCAAATTGAATATTTTAATATCTGTACCGTTGAAGTTGATCTACAAAATTTAAAAAAAACTTGAAATGAAGTTTTTGACAATTTATTCCCTATCCATCAACTGAGCACAAATGGACATTCAAAAATACACATTACCTAGATTTAAGTGGGCATACAAATTCTTTATCCAACCATTTGATCATGGTCTAAACACTTAGAAACCCTAACACCAATTTTGTTTTTTTAGATTTCAATTTTTTTTACATTGTTAAACTTACTAACTATTTTGACCATCCACTTTGTACCTATTTGTTGCATAGGCAAAAAATGTTTAGAACACATAGATTTTTTATTTTTTGGAACTCTGAATAATGCAGATCAACTTGCATGGAGTAGATCTTCAACTTGTTTTTTATAAAATAGAGTTTGAGTGGAAAGATTTGCTTCCAAATCTTTCCCAAAGGACCTAAGTGTGTGTATTATGTATGCACGTACATACGCATGTAAAAGCATGCACACACTATATTTATATGCATGCATATGTTTGTGTGTATACACATAAAAAAAAAAAAAAAAAAAAAATATATATATATATATATATATATATATATATATATATATAGTGGGAGAGGCTTTAATGCTCAGAGGGCATAGCTAAGATAATTGCGCCCACTTATAAAATGTATATTATACAAAATGAATAATTCATTCTGTTCATCTTGATCTAAACGTGTTAAAAGGTTTATGAACAACAATTTGTGTTTTGAAAGCCAATTGCTCATGCATTAAATGATTGCAAAATGAATGACTTCTAATTGTCAGAAAATCGTTCACTTTGCTACCACTTAAAAGCATAAGTAAACGACCTTCAAAATGCATGAATTTTTAGTGTATGAAGTTTTCAATATATGTGGATTAAGATTAACAGGATGGATCGTCTCCCTAGGAGTAATAAAGCCTCATCCATATATAATATATAATATATGTAATTATGTACATATATACACACATATATTGTGTTGGTATATTAATATATAAAGAGCTTTTATGACTAGTGGTTGAATCACCTTTCTTGAACCCTTTTTGAGATTCTTCAACCAAAAAGTGATGCTCCAAACATTGTCTGACATATTCCATTTTTTTGAACATTTTTAGGAGTTCCTATGATCATAGTTATACATGGCATAAATTATATAAATTGTTTGATTTTCATAGTAGTTTATTTTCTATTAATTTCTTAAATTGCACTCTATATTTGCAAGTGAGGGAGCTTCTTGTATGAGATCAGTGGGTTTATCCCTTGAACCAATTGTCTGAGCGGGCTGGAAATTGACTAAAATACTTCCCTTGGGATGAAATATATGCCATTCTTGGTCCACCCCCATGTCGGCTCTTCGAGTGGGTTCAATTTCATAACCATTATAGTACCATGAATTGTAGTAGAATTACAACAAAGTCAAACAACAATAGATGTTATCTTTATACTAGCAACTAATAGATTCTTCACCTAAAACTGAACATAGCTACAGAGATTATGGAAATTATCTCGTTGCTAGCATTGACCTCATCTGAGTGAGCCATGAGAGGTAATGATGGACGATCATGATCCATATCTACTCCATCAATTAGAACATGTTCATAGTACTAAAGTTAACACTTATTAAACTAGTGGATTATAATATTAGATTTTTGGCACTTGCAATGCACATGAAGCTAAAATAATTTTGTGGAGAAATGAAAAGGTTTATGCAAAAAAGATACATCATAAATAGTTCATAGTGAAAATTTTGATTTATAAGTTGGTATATACATAAAATTTTTACAATAATATGTTTAATAGCATGATACACAGAAAATACTGATATTTGTTCTAAATTAGAGTTGCATAGAAATTTTAAATTGTATGTATATGGTTTTATCAGGTGCATGTGTGTTTTCTTGTGTGTATGCATTTCAATATGCAATATGTAACTCATATGGAAGTTTGCATCAACATTTTCTGTGTGTTTTACCTTTCAAATAGATCTGAGTTGAATCAATTCGTTTTTCTTTCCCTTGTGCCCACCCATACATGTGGAGTCCCTGTTTCTCACTTTATAAGGTCAACCTGAAAAAACCAGAAGTCACATATGGATCGACGAGTGTGCCACCAAATTTAACCTATCTTTGTAAAAGACATGTAAATTTTTGTTTTGTAAAAACTTCTGTGAATAAAAATGTTTGATGGGTATTTCTAAAAAAAGCTGAAAAGCACATTGCCGCCTGAGAAGGTTATTGTTTCAAAGAACACAAATTTAAATTCGTAAGTGGCTATACGTGCAAAATGGTAAATTAAGTTTGTAAAATCTAATTTCTATTTATGAAGGGTTTATTTAATAAAGTGTTATTTCTTTACTCCAATTTATAGATTATTAGCCTTAAATTTTATAAACACGTGCTTTTAATATTGGCAATTTTGTAAACTTCCATTCCCTTATCCCCCACCTCAAGTGTAACATTTAAGATAATACTTTTGTATCTAAGTTTTTAAGGGCCCATATATAGTGAAACCATTTCGTATGAGCCACTTTTAAACCTTCATACCAATCTTTAACACATTTGGGGGATCATATGCTATGATGATGGTTTGCAAATAGAACTTCTTCATGGAGTGTATCTCAAACTTTCTCGAGGATCACTTTATCGAATGCTAATTAAGAAAGGGCGTGGGCTCGCAATAAACTGAAAATAAGTAAAAAAAAGATGCTGAAACGACCATCCGCAACCGATTAAAAAGGCCTTTTAGCTTATGTATAAAGAGATACAAAGTTATTTGAATTAAAATCCAGTACAAGTAAATTGAATTTAAAGTCAACATAACTTTTACCTGCAAAAATAAAAGGCAGCCACAATTTGGTATCTGAAAGTACCAAGCTTTCAATGTATGATTCCATCATAAACACAATTAACGGTGAACCTTGCTCGGTTGTATCTCGAGATTTACTTGATACTTTGGGCCTTGTGTAGATAATTAATTGACTGAAAGTGCCAACGTCGTGTACGGTGCTAGAGGGTACTAATAACAATCAATGTGAATGATATCTTAAACCTACTGTCCGCTTCTGATATTTTTCTTATTTCTTTTTCTAGGAATGCAGTAGGTATTTTCCAGTTCACTGTCTTGTAGCTCTCTTGGATCTTGGAATTCTTGTTCTCTAATCCACCTCTTCGTAATTCTTCTCTTTTGCAATTCAAACCTATTAATAGATAAGCATCTTCGTCTGTAAAATTTATAAAACTGTTTTTCATGCACAATCTCTTTCGTCTTAGGTCCATATCATACCTAATCAGTTGATTTACTGTTTGTCCATATCGATAATTTGTACATGCCAAACATCTTTAAATTCAATATAAATTACTGCATTGATTTTTTTTGTTACTCAATAAAAAGTCGTATGTAACAACTGAACGAGGGAACACCGTGTACGTATATATTTCATAACTAGCACTTAATAATAACCTAAAGTTAGAGACATATTTGGCAAAAGAAACAAAAATTATATGAAATTATTAAATAATTTTGCATATATTTGCACTTTTGCAAAGGCCATGAAATGAGAGAAATCTTTTCTAACATAACTATGCACAAACAACATAAGTTTTTGAAATCATATCAAAGTAATCAAAATGTGGTCTATTTTGTTCTTAGTAAAATTATAATTTAAAAGTACAAAATTGACATACCATGAATTCATTTACTAATGAAACATAAAAATAACAAAAAAGGGAATTTTAATAAGAAAAACTTACTTGAATTAGCCTTTTCAGTTGATTGGGATTTGATATTTCAATACTCTTAGTAAGCAGTAAGCACCAAAACATGAAAAGTTGACAAAACAAAGAAGAAATATTAGAACAAGTGTTTAGCACAATGTGGAGGAAGTTGAAAAAGAGTTTGAACAAAGGCCAAATTTGATTTTGAATCAAATTTCAATGAAACTTGGTCAGAATGACTTGATATGGGCTGGTGAACTAGCTATTGTTGCATTAAATTCCGCAATGACTCTAATCCAACCCTTTAGTGGGGTTTTACCTTAGCGGGCGGGTATTCAATTGGATTTTAGAGTCGGGATAGTAAGAAAACACGACTCCAGACCGTTTATCGGGCTCCTTTCTCCCTTCTCTTGACCCTGCGAGATCATCTCTTGCAAAATAGTAAAACCAAAAAATTTGTCCCCCACATTGGGCACGAAGCCATACGTGCTTCGTTGTGAGCTGCTGTCCTCCAACTCGGTCAAGGCACTATCTCCTCTTGTGATTTGGGGGGGGGGGGGGGGGGGGGATGTGAGGGACAATGTGGGGAAGAGGGAAGGGGATCTCGCCGACACGTGGTGAAATGTTAACAATCCTCCACCACGTGTCACAATCTAAGAGGGCATTAGCTACACTTTATGTGCATCCACTTTACCTGCTAAAAAGTGGATTCACTTAAGCATGGTTCTAGGAACAATAATATATGAATATATCTATGTTGACATGCATGTGCATACACACATGCACACACTAACAAATAAAGGAACAAAGTCAACAAACTAAAGCCTTACTGATTAAAAGATACCCAAAATCCCAATTCAAAACTTGACCCAGCAGAAGTTCACAATGCCCCACACATGTTGAGGAGGTGTTTAAGCACATACTCGGTATGTTTAATACGTTCAGGCAAGCTTTGGTGATGTCAAACATGGATATGAGAATTGCGTTAAAACTGTCCATGCTATGTAGGACTTTATTAATTCACCACTAACACATGCCTATGACATTATATAACCTTTGCAAATAGCGAACGAGCAGAAGCTCTTAAGTGGCTCTAGTTTTACTGTTAACATTTAAGTTTTGCTCTTTCTTCCGGAGTCTACTTTTTGGCCTTTTCAGATGAAAGCATGGTTATCTTCTTTTATTTGTGGGGTTTCACGAGTAAAATATTTATTGCTTTATCACACTTGATTTTATAAATGCATCTGCTGACTGTAACATTTCAGTTCCGATCCAGAGGAAAAGTTATTTGTACAGCCATGGATGCTCAAGCCTCAATCGGAATGCAGCTGTTAGAATTCTGTGCCGAGTGAAATTGGAAGATGATGTTGATGATGAAACATGTGAACTGGTTAATGGAGCTGAACTTGTTTTAGGGGAGGGCCAAGATAGTATCCGTGCTTATTTGTTAAAGGCAGTTAAGAACAATAACAGGACTGGCATTCTTCTTTTGTCTGATATATTTGGGTATGAAGATTCATCAACAAGGGACTTTGCTTATAGAGTTGCTTGCAATGGTTACAAGTATGTTTTTCTTCGTCTTACTTTATATGTGTGATGTTTCATTACTTCTTGTTCTGCTGTACTCCAATCTTTTTGTGGAGTTTCTTTCTTAGTACTTAATATATATTCGACATTCATCACCTTATTACATCATGCCTTTCATATGAAAACCTAGTTCATTTTTGATATTTCACTAAACCTTGTCACCTTTGCTTCATACTCAAACCTCTAATAAATTCTTGTGTTCACAAAAGTGTGGTCCATGAAAATATTTACTTCACAAACTTCCTTGCAATTGGTTAATTTTGTACTTATGTGAACGATTTCCCTTGATGCAGTATGAATGAGTTTTTACATTGAACATTGTATATCATTTATATAAAAAAGAAGTTGAAAGGTCTTTTCATGCCAATTTAGTTCCTCTGGGCAAGAGTTTAAGGTGTAGGTGTGAAGAAAAATGATTAAGCTAGTTCGTCCATTCAAGCAAAGGATCGAGTCCATTAAGAAATGGTTAAACTATTTCTTGTGCTTTTATTGATGTTTGGAAAGATAAAGGCCCATCAACACTTTCTATATAAATATAAGGGTCATTTCTCAACTCATATAAAATCAAAGTAGTTAATCGCTCACTTTGTGAGGTTAAATCCCCTTGGATTCTTATTTCTTTCAATGAAGTTTAATATATCTTGTCATATGTCGAAACATAGTGTAAAATACTCTCTTAAAAGATTTTTTTACACATTCTATTTTAACATGAAAATTGCAAGAATAATACTTCTCAATGTGTTCAATTTGTGTTTTGGAAGATTCAACAAATTTCAAGAATGCGTCTAAGAAATATCAAAGAGCGTCCAACATTAGAATATACTATACTTGAGGATTCATGTCAATTATGAATCCTCAGTTGAGGATATATAGGAAATGTGTCCTGAAATGAAGTATGTGAGGAGTGTAGTGTTAATTGGTGATGTTAAGGATAAGAACGCAAGGGAACTAACTTATGGATCATATATCTGGATTCTTTTTTGTATGTCCCTGATAACCATATATTTTGATTCCTTGGCTCAAAATATTTAGTGTTACCAAGATAAGTGTGAAAGATAAAATTTGTTAAAATAGGTTTTAATCTTATAAGGGGAGAGTATAATTTGATATAATATATTTGCTGGGTTATTACTTATTTAAAGAAAGTTATTTGGTAGTTTCAACTTTATGAGCATCCCTGTTTTAAATATCGGCCGAGTCAGCTGAGATATCGTCTGATCTCCTTTTTTTCCTGCTGCCGATACGATATGGGGAAATCCTTCGTCATATCGTTTGCAGCAAAAAATGCCGATATTTGAAATATCGGCCGATAAATCACCTGGTATGAAATAACTTATTTATTGCACGACTGTTTGCAAATGTACATTATCTATTACTGTCTTTTCAAGCATGTTACATCATTTTTATTAAGTAGATGATATCTATGACTCCAACTAACTTTTAGTTATCAATATTTCATTATACATAGTGTCTGATATGAACACCCGATATGCACGTGTATCCTCAATATCTCCCCCGATATCCGATATCCGATATGAAAAACGTCCATCCGATACGATCCCGATATCCGATATTTAGAACCTTGATGAGCATTTATTAAGTGCTTCCCACAAATTTTGCAAGAGACGTGTACTCATTAAATTTCAAATGGGGGATGGTCATCCCTTGGAGCCTCACTTGACTCATCTCTATCTGTAAGAGCAACCAAGAGGAGCTTGGTTGGTTAGAGGGGATAATACAAGAGGTGCAAAAGAGGAAGATATTGGATATTCAAGGCATGAGGGGTACAAGACAAAGAAATTTTCCCTACAAAGAGGTAGGATTTCTCACCTTTATCCAAAAAAATTTAACAAATCTGTTAATTGGATTAGAAATAGAAATATATTTTTATGTGAATTAGTAGATATATGATTAAATGCACAATATAGGCAAAGATAGGATAAGACGATTAACACTGACACTTGAGTTAAGAATAGATAAATATTCAGTCTTGTGAATTCATATTAAAGTAGCTAGAACCCACAAAACCTTGAGGGCAACATGAGATAATAGATGTATGACACTTGTTGATTATTTTGTAGAAAACCTTAAAAATTGTAATTTGCACATAATAATGATTTGGAGTAACATGATAATATAAGCAGTCTGGGTAAGGGAGATATAGTAGAATTGGATTTAGAGGGCTAAAGACCAGTTCACTTGGATATGGGGACCTAACTAATTATTATTGCAAGAGGGAGACAAGTAGACAAAATCTATGTAAAAACACGAGTGGAGGAAAATATTTAATCACATTTATGGGGTTGTACTACTACATGGAAATAGGCCCATCTTAGAAGAAAATATGGAGACAAAGCTAAAGCCTGATAAGGTGATTGTGATGAGTATAAACTCTGAGCTAAGTAAAGGTCCTTAGCTATTCGAATGACTATGCTCGAAGTAAGGCCACGAATTAGACCACTAAGCACGGCTAGGGCTTCGAGCACCCTATGAGTATGAATAAGTCACCAGTCTTAACTGACAGTGTATTTTTCCTCTAGAAGATAGTTGCAAGACCAGCCCAACGCTATAAATAGCGCCCCACCCCCCCCCCGGCCCTCCTAATGGGACACAATTCATTCTTACTCTCACATACAGTTACTTCTCTTCGAGTGGTGATTGACTTAAGCATCAGAGGGGATCAATGGAGCGATTGGGCCCTCTACTAACTGTGGTCTGTCTTGCAGATCCCAATTCGAGACCCCATGGAGTTGAGAACGCATGATTGGTGCTTCTATTGAGATCTGGGATTTCCTTATGATGTGAAATCAGCTCCACACCCTCCGCAATCAAATTTGATCTTGTAAAGTCACCAAGATCTCAAGCAAATTCTAGCGATAAGAAATCAAGAATCAACCGTGATGGAAGAAGGTCCAAGAAGTTTGAGGAAGGCAAATGATTACAATAAGTTAACCAAGAGGTATGAGAAGCGCCAGGAGAATTTACTATGCGAATGATGATTGAGTTCAAAGACTTTGAAGAAGCAAATGCTAAAGAGCACTTAGGAGATTTCCAATGGATGAGAAACTTCTTGCGACTAGAAGAAAAGTGAAAGGCACATTTATTTCCCCTAACTACCGGGCTGTTGATGGGATGCCAGTGGAGGAGAAACGAAGAAAGTATTAGAGTAGGGGGATGAAAATCCTTGACAATGTCTTTACAGCTGCAGGGACAGAAAAGCAAGAAGAATGAACCAATAACAATAATGTAGCAACAAGAAGGTGAATTGGTTGATAACAACATCAGTCGATACTTAAAAATTAGGAGAGTCAACAAGAAATGGCGTATACTTTTAGATGTTGAGACATTCATACAAGGATCGAGATCTGAACTGCTGAAGAGCATCTGAAAAATCAAGAACTTTGTTTCCAGTCTGGAGATCATCCATAATCCTGAGAATATTAAAAAAAACCAAGCGAAAAGGGGAGAATCTGTATGGTAAAGTGTTATGGGAAGACTGTTGGCCTAAAGGCCTATCACCCTAGTTTTGATGATGATCAACTCATGAAGTTATGTTTACTAATGATCTTGTGTTTAATTAGTGACAGATTTATGATCAAGATCTTAGTAGGTGTGGAGCTTCAATAAAGGATTTAAAGTCAAGTTTTGGAGCTAGCACCGGTTGATTCAAGAGCTTGTGCATCAAGATCACATCAAGTACTCAAGAGGACTCTAGCTCTATTGATCGAGTTTGGACCAAGTCAAGAAGATGAGAAGCCTTCAAGTGAAGACTTCAAGAAGATGAAGACTTGTGTCTAGGTATAATATTTTATTTTTGTTTTAGTTAAAAATGTAAAGGATAGATAGTTGGTGAATTGCTCAAGTACATATACACACACACTCTTGATTTAGAATTGTTTTCATAAAAGATTTTTTTGTTTAGAAAAGCTTTTTGATTTTGAAAAATACAAGTTTGGTTTTTGGTGTTTCTCATGTACTTATCTTTTAACCAAAACCAAGTTTAGAGATTTATGACAAAAACATAGATATTTCATCTTGATTGTGTGGTGGATCATATCCATACACACTATGCCTTAAAATGAATTATAATATCTTGTTTTTGTATTTGAAGATGTTTTGAAAAAATAAAGTTAGAAAACATATTTTGAAAATACAGTTTTTATCTTGAGCCAAATATTTTCAACTTACAAAAATAGTCCAATCTTTTATAACATGCCTTGATTTTGTGCAAGCATGTTTGTTTATCAAAGTATATTGGTTAAACTATTTTTGTAGATTTTTATGTATTTTATGGGATTTTATTTGAACCAAAAAGACCATGTTTTAAATCCCAGAAAACTGTTTCAGGCTTCGGATAAGTCGACTTATAACCCTTATAAGTCGACTAGTCCTGGAGTCGGCCGACCGGACCGGTCGACCGACGTGCACAAACGTGCACGCCTAAGTATACTGGAGGACGGCCGACCGTGCCAGTCGACCGCTCCAGAGAGCAGAGCTCTCTGGAAAGTTCGGCCGACCGCGCCGGTCGACTGACAGAGAGTTAGACTCTCAGCTCCAATGGGTCGGTGGACCGGGGCGGTCGACCGTAGCTCCAACGGTCAGAAATCCGATCGTTGGCGGTCGACCGGCAGTTCTGACAGACCCCAACGGCTAGTTTTCTGGCAGCCTATAAATTGTGGGTTTTGTCATTGTTTTAGAGAAGATTTTGGAGTCTCTTAGAGCCAGTTTTTTCCAGTCTTTTAAAAGGGTTTTCTCCACAAAATAGAGAGCAAATATTTCCTATCTAAAGGGAAGTTTTATCAAGAGTGTTTAAAAGAAAGTCTTTGAGTTTTTCTCCACCTTTCACATCCTTGTTTTTCTCACACCACACTTGAGCTATCCATTGATTATTCATCCTATAGGTGTGTTGTAGTGAGAGTGCTTTAGGTGATCAAAGTATTGTGATCACCAAAGATCTTTTCTTTGTTCTTTGAGGAGACGGGCAAGTGTGCTCGTGATTGTTTGGGTCCTAGTGAGGACTTGGTGTTTTCGGGTTCGGGTGCGAACTCGTGTTTGAGGTGCGGCCTCGGCGAGCCGGTGGGCTTGCGGTGTGTACGGGACTAGGGAGTCTGAGGGCTTGTAGGTGTTGCGGCACCGAGGAGAGATCCATTGGGATCTTGCATAGTGAAAATCCTTCGTGTGTCGAAGGCGGGGATGTAGAGCAAGTGTGCTCGAACCTCGAAACAAACCCTTTGTGTTTGCGATTGCTCTCTCTCTCTCTCTCTTTGTCTCTTGTTTATATCTTGCATTACTTACCTTGTCTTTACCTTTATATGCATGATATATTCCTTGTGCTCATATTGATATATACTTGCGTGGGATTGTTGCTAACACTTGTATTCAACCAAGAGAGCCAACGCGGCACCTCAACCCATTCAAGGGGAATCTAGAGGAGTTTGTCCAGAGCCCTTCACGGGGAATTCGGCAACACTCTTGTGTTATACATAGTGTTTAGTGTAAAAGTTTAATTAGGTCATAATTGCTTTTAGCTTCGGCATTATTTGCATCATTCATCATTAAGTGACCATTAGATTAGCCTTCACCTATTCACCCCCCTCTAGGTGAAACCCCTCAATTGGTATCAGAGTTTGGTACTCTGATTTGGTCTAACAACCTAGAGTTAAAGATCCTCATTTTTGGGCTAATCACAATATTTTGTACACACACCATGGACTTCATGTCACCACCCATGTTTGACATTGCTAACATCCATATATGGAAGGTGAAGATGTCCTTGTACCTCAAAGCCCTAGGTTATCATGTTTATCTTGCCACTACTAATAATGCATATTGTTTAGATGGTAAGAATTTTGAGGCTAATGCAAAAGCCCTTCATGCTTTAAAGTCAACCCTAAATGATGATTATTTATCTAGGGTTTTTAACTTTGATTTAGCTTTTGTAGTTTGGAACACCCTCCTCTCCCTTGGCGAAAAAGAACAATATTATGCCGGGAGCGATTCGGACGTTGGAAGCGACATCTCAAATGTGTGCTACATGGTCCAAGGGGATAACCCCCTTGAGGTAAACTCCGAATCCGATGATGATGACATGTCATATGATGAGCTCACTTCATTTTGTCAAACAATTCTTGAAAATATGACATGCTTAAGGAAGAAAATAAAAATTTGAAAAAGAACATTGCTTGCATGCATATAGAACAAGATTCATTTAAATCTAGCATTGCATGTTTAGAAAGATAACAAAAATTTGAAAAAGAATTTTGATTGCATGCTAAAAGAGAACGATTCTTTTAAAACTAAAATTGCATGTTTAGAAAAAGAAAAGGAAGATTTGAAAAATGAGAATGTTTCCTTATTTTCAAAATTGAATGATTTGTGTGAAGGAAACAATACTTTGAAAGATAAAATTGATTTGGTAGAAAAACAAAAGGAAGTTGTTTTTCAAGAAAATAAATCTTTGAAAAGAAAAATTTGTGAAAAAGAAAAAGATTTTGTTTCACAAAGGAAAAAGAAAAATGATTCTTTATCTCATCATGCTTTTCATGCCACCACTAATGAGATTAAAGATTTGAAAAATAAAATGGATGGTTTGAGTTCAACTTTGAACTCTTGTGCTTTCAATCATTCTAGGTTGGAGTCAATGTTTTCAAAGAAACAAACTCCACACATTCATGCACATCATAACCATGCATTTGCTTATGTTGCACAACATGATCACACTCCTACACATAAGCATACTAAGGTGTAC
Organism: Agave tequilana; assembly: GCA_038442645.1. Classification (NCBI taxonomy): domain Eukaryota; kingdom Viridiplantae; phylum Streptophyta; class Magnoliopsida; order Asparagales; family Asparagaceae; genus Agave; species Agave tequilana. The sequence continues at coordinate 86,294 of JAVJIF010009811.1, forward strand.
GTATGTACACATTGTGGCCGCAAAGGCCATTTAGCAAAATTTTGTTATGATAGGTTAGATCATTTTAATTTTGCTAATAAAAGATTTTGGGTCCCTCAACACAAAGCTAACCCCCGTGGACCCAACAAGAAAATATGGGTACCAAAACCCCCACCCCATGTTTTTGATGTAGGTGAGGGATCTCTCAAGACGTGAGAGATTTGGTGCCTTGATGGTGGTTGCATGGACTTGATGGACATACTTTTGATGCATCGCGATCAAGGATGTTTTGGTGGAAAGGCCACCATTTTTGGAGCTTTGGAGTTGGTATCAATTTCTAAACTCCTATTTTATTTATGTACATGCTTATTCATTTGATATCATATAGCATGTTCATGTTTTATGATTTATTGTGCTTCATGTGGTGTGAACTTGTTTAGATGTAGTATTTGTCAAAACTTGGATTTATACATGTACAAATAGTGAGAACAAATTGATTCATATATGTTTGCACTTCATGCTCATTTGTACCCACTATATGCATATGTATAGCCTAGTTTTGATGATTCTTTCATTTACACTTGTTTTACCTATTTTCATGTTTTTACTTCATGTATATGTATTTTGTATTCAAATCTAATAAATATACATGTATACCCGTGAGTCTCTTGCCTTCATGCAAATACATTTGATAGACTCTTTTATGTTTGAGATATGTATGTGTATTGTTAGGATTGGATAAATCATACATATACCATGAAGATTAGTTTTTTTTAAAGAAAAATAATTTCTCATGTTTTTGTTTTATAAAATGTTATTCATGATTTGAGCTTCAATGTTTATTTTCATGAAAATGCTATTTACATGACTCTTGTACACTCACATTTTATTCATTTTGTCATGACCTTGTTTCATTAACACCTTTTATGAGCTTTATAGATCTTGAGTGTCATATTTGTGTATTTGGTATGATTCATGGAATACATATGTTTTGATTTCATGTTTTGAAGGATCTTTAACTAGTTTTTCAAAAATTATCTTTAACTAGTTAATTATTCTTCATTTGGTAGTTATTTTCAATACTATACTATTTTCAAATTTACTTTTGAAAACCCCTACCGTCTATGGGAGGATGGATGGGCGATTATGCCTTGTATGCTTCATTGAAAATCTTTTACCTTGTGCATATGAAGGGTGGTAGGTTATGAGTTATATACTTGATCTCATTGTTATGTCAATTGGTATTATTGAATCGTTTCAATTGGTATCAATATGAACTTATTTTGTATATACTCATACTTTGTTTCTTATATATGTATGTATCAATTTCACTTGGTATACTCATTTCTCATACATATATATGATTTTCATGTGCTTAACTTTCAATTGGTTCACAATTTTTAAAGCACAAAGTTTATGATGAAAAATAAAAATTTTGATCATATATTTACTATTGATATCAAAATGCTTCAACTTCATAGTTGTTAAATTTTCAATTGGTATCAATATGTTTTACAATAATGACTATTTTCAATTTGGTATCTTAAAAATTTGATTGTTTTACAAGAGCTCTGATACCTTTAAAAATTTTTGTTTAAGAAAAATTAATTAAAAGAAAAAAACATTTTGTTGATTTGTATTACCCCTTCTTGATCTTTTGTTTTTGACAAAAAGGGGGAGAAAAAATTTGTTTGATTTGTTTTTACTTTGACCCCTTTATTGATGATTGACAAAAAGGGGGAGAAGTATTTGAGTTTATATGCATGTTTTCGTGTTTTCATTGCTTAAGGGGGAGAAGTACTTGTCTTCCTTGTTGTTTATGCATATATGTTTTGTTTTGCAAATAGGAGAAAAAGATTTATTTTGTTTTATCTCCATACATTTGCATACATATTTATGAGCTTCATTGTCATATATTATTATTTGTGTCTATGCATGAGTTAAGGGGGGGCTTCTTTGAAGCTTCACTTTAATCCATGCATATATAACTCCATGAGTTTTGTCATCATCAAAAAGGGGGAGATTGTTGGCCTAAAGGCCTATCACCCTAGTTTTGATGATGATCAACTCATGAAGTTATGTTTACTAATGATCTTGTGTTTAATTAGTGACAGATTTATGATCAAGATCTTAGTAGGTGTGGAGCTTCAATAAAGGATTTAAAGTCAAGTTTTGGAGCTAGCACCGGTTGATTTAAGAGCTTGTGCATCAAGATCACATCAAGTACTCAAAAGGAGTCTAGCTCTATGGATCGAGTTTGGACCAAGTCAAGAAGATGAGAAGCCTTCAAGTGAAGACTTCAAGAAGATGAAGACTTGTGTCTAGGTATAAGATTTTGTTTTTGTTTTAGTTAAAAATGTTAAGGATAGATAGTTGGTGGATTGCTCAAGTACATATACACACACACTCTTGATTTAGAATTGTTTTCATAAAAGATTTTTTGTTTAGAAAAGCTTTTTGATTTTGAAAAATACAAGTTTGATTTTTGGTGTTTCTCATATACTTATCTTTTAACCAAAACCAAGTTTAGAGATTTATGACAAAAACATAGATATTTCATCTTGATTGTGTGGTGGATCATATCCATACACACTATGCCTTAAAATGAATTATAATATCTTGTTTTTGTATTTGAAGATGTTTTGGAAAAACAAAGTTAGAAAACATGTTTTGAAAAATACAGTTTTTATCTTGAGCCAAATATTTCCAACTTACAAAAATAGTCTAATCTTTTATAACATGCCTTGATTTTGTGCAAGCATGTTTGATTATCAAAGTATATTGGTTAAACTATTTTTGTAGATTTTTATGTATTTTATGGGATTTTATTTGAACAAAAAAGATCATGTTTTAAATCCCAGAAAACTGTTTCAGGCTTCGGATAAGTCGACTTATAACCCTTATAAGTCGACTAGTCCTGGAGTCGGCCGACCGGGCCGGTCGACCGACGTGCACAAACGTGCACGCCTAAGTATACTGGAGGACGGCCGACCGTGCCGGTCGACCGCTCCAGAGAGCAGAGCTCTCTGGAAAGTTCGGCCGACCGCGCCGGTCGACCGACAGAGAGTTAGACTCTCAGCTCCAATGGGTCGGTGGACCGGGGCGGTCGACCATAGCTCCAACAGTCAGAAATCCGACCGTTGGCGGTCGACCGCGCCGGTCGACCGGCAGTTCTGACAGACCCAACGGCTAGTTTTCTGGCAGCCTATAAATTGGGGGTTTTGTCATTGTTTTGGAGAAGATTTTGGAGTCTATTAGAGCCAGTTTTTCCCAGTCTTTTAAAAGGGTTTTCTCCACAAAATAGAGAGCAAATATTTTCTATCTAAAGGGAAGTTTATCAAGAGTGTTTAAAAGAAAGTCTTTGAGTTTTCTCCACCTTTCACATCCTTGTTTTTCTCACACGACACTTGAGCTATCCATTGATTATTCATCTATAGGTGTGTTGTAGTGAGAGTGCTTTAGGTGATCAAAGTGTTGTGATCACCAAAGATCTTTTCTTTATTCTTTGAGGTGACGGGCAAGTGTGCTCGTGATTGTTTGGGTCCTAGTGAGGACTTGGTGTTTTCGGGTTCGGGTGCGAACTCGTATTTGAGGTGCGGCCTCGGCGAGCCGGTGGGCTTGCGGTGTGTACGGGACTAGGGAGTCTGAGGGCTTGTAGGTGTTGCGGCACCGAGGAGAGATCCATTGGGATCTTGTATAGTGGAAATCCTTCGTGTGTCGAAGGCGGGGATGTAGAGCAAGTGTGCTCGAACCTCGAAACAAACCCTTTGTGTTTGCGATTGCTCTCTCTCTCTCTCTCTCTCTCTCTTTGTCTCTTGTTTATATCTTGCATTACTTACCTTGTCTTTACCTTTATATGCATGATATATTCCTTGTGCTCATATTGATATATACTTGCGTGAGATTGTTGCTAACACTTGTATTCAACCAAGAGAGCCAACGCGGCACCTCAACCCATTCAAGGGGAATCTAGAGGAGTTTGTCCAGAGCCCTTCACGGGGAATTCGGCAACACTCTTGTGTTATACATAGTGTTTAGTGTAAAAGTTTAATTAGGTCATAATTGCTTTTAGCTTCCGCATTATTTGCATCATTCATCATTAAGTGACCAATAGATTAGCCTTCACCTATTCACCCCCCCTCTAGGTGAAACCTTACAAAGACCTATTTGAAGAAAATAGAGGAGGAAGTTGTTCACACAGCAGGAATAGGAAACTTGAAGAGGAGACAATTTCGAAGCAAGATCAAATCGTATGGGGGTAGATGACAAAAAACTTGTAAGAACTAAAGAGACGGTGCGCTTGAGCAAGTGACATGCTTATATTGGACATGATCATTTATAAAACAAAAAAGGAATGTGAATTAATATGGCAAATGTTTCTCCCTAAATTACGACAGATGTCGTTCTCGAACAAGTTTGTGCACTTTATATATTTCGTTGAACACGACACTATACTGTAAGCTTCTGAACATCCTTAAGAGCTGATTGTCAGTCGAATGACAATCGATGTAAGCTGAATGTCAACTGAATGGGTTCAAGAGCATCACTGCTCTTCCTAACAAAGGTAGTGGAATCTACTCGGCGAAACAGTAAACAGTATGGGATCAGTGCTAGACGAGTCTCAAAACTCGTAAAACCTAAACAGACTATTGAGAACATTGCTCAATAGGCACAATCGATCAGCTATAAGCCTTGGGTAGGCTGTATTCGTGAACATAGGTAATGATGCCGCCCGTAAGTCGAATGAATACATTAACAAAGCCTTAGGCAGCATGATCATAAGTCCTGAGTGCAACTTTAAATCCAAGACTGGTGGTTCCGCAAGTCCTTGGTCTGGTCGAACAAACCACTCGAATAGTCTTGCAAGAACGGGCAAACCCACCCTATAACTACGACCAGAATGATGAAAGCTCTCAAATAAAGAAGACTTGAGTTGGTTGAACATCGTTTCATGACAATTCAATCTCTCAAGCCCATCACACTCAAGCATTTGGGTGGAGTATCATCAAAATACCTGTTAAAGATTGGGTACAAGCAAGTTCTTTACCACAACAAGCATGTGTACATTCCCTAAAGGCGGCCAAGAAATGCTTCCTGAACATAACAATGTCAATTTCCTAGTTCAAGCACGAAATTCGAACAGAAAGAAAGCATTCAGCAGAAATATTATCAAGCATCACCATATTCTCTAAAGACACTCAAAGCGTGAAGTTCGAGCAATGATAATGGTTGTTGCCTGCTCTCCAAAAAAGGACAAATATGTGGTACATCCACTTCGATCAAAGCTATTTCGATCAAGGAAAAATATATTAATGGTCTATTATAGTTCTATTGATCAACAGATAAATACATTCATCTCTGTTATTTTGAGTAACAGATGGTTATCTTATTTCCTTTGAATGAGTTGCATTGTTCTTCTTCGACCTCCGATATTATCAAGAACAATGGGATTATTAAAGCATGAAGATTCCTTTATAAGAAAGGCATATTCAAGAGTAAATAACTACTATTCGAGCTCTAATATGGAGGTGTTTTCGAAATAACAAATTGTCACCCAGTGGCAAGTTTTCATCAAATAGACTTTGTTTCCTATGATTGAAGAAAACAATACACTATATAGCATAGACACTTCTATCATGGAGATATATCGTGTAACATTTCCGATACGCGTGTCAGACATGTGTCATGTGTATTTTTAAGTATTTGTCACGTGTCCACATGTCGTGTCCATCTCAATATTGCTGTGCCCATGCAACATAGACAGTACAAGAGTGTTCGACCAAAAGAAAAATTCAAAGAAAATTCAGGCAAAATCGAAAGCATGGACATGCTCAACAAAATGAACAGTTTTATACACTCAAGAAAAAGCTAAATTACGGACGAAGGCACGCCTACGAGCATACAAACTCTTAAGCATGCCCAAAGAAAATCTTTTTTTTAGCTAGTTATCATCGTTGTCATCATGGTCATTGGCATTTCTCATCTCCTCACCCTCTTTTTCATCATCGTCACTGTCATCGTCATCATCCACATCCTTCCAGGTAGGGTGAGCAGAGTTCGGGTATAACTGAAATAACCAACCGAAACCTGAAACCTAAACCCGAACCGAACCGAACCACTCTAATTCGGTCGGGTTCAATTTTGGGTTCTGAAAACCAAACCAACCAAACTGACCGAACCGAACAGAACCGAATCTCTCACCCCGATATATCGCCCCATCCAAATTCAATTTACTGAATCATGTGGCTCATAACAAAACTGGTAGAACATTATCTCATTAGTTCTAGCAATATCATCTTTTTTATGTTGCACATGTGACAACTATGTTAAGTACATCATCATAATTGAGAATAATATTTATATTAGTACAGTTCTTTCTTTTGCATTCTTGTCATTATAAGTTGTAATAATTATGTGAGTTTTGATAATAAGAGCTCAAATACAATGTAAAAATTTTAGAACATGTAATTTTTAATTCACATGAGCTTAGGGTCTTTTTCTTATTCTACTTTGGGTATTGAATATTTGAGATTAAGATATTAGAGGATGATAATATAATGGTAATTAAAAAATGTATGAAATGGTGGAAATATATGTGCCTAATTAAAAAAATCGATAAACCGAACAGAACCGAGTCGGTTCGGTTCCTAAGTCTAATCGATTCGGTTCGATTTTGCAAAAAAATAGCAAAATCCAACCGAACGAACCGATGCTCACCCCTACTCCTAGGTATCGGCTTTCGCAAGGGGATGCTTCGATTCTTCGATGAAATCCCAGTATGGGTCAGTGGAATTGAGCTCCTCCGAGCCATCGTACAATGAGCACTTAGAGGTCGCATCTTCTGGAACCTCTTCTCCAGAAAAAGATGTCATCATACAACATGTCCTGATATAAGGGCAGGGAAACGAGCTTTTCCTCAAGTTCGAGAGGAAGTTGATTTTGGTCCTGAGTTGGAGGAATCAGTGCTGGAGCCACGTGAGACTCAAGAAGATCAAAGGGAGAAAAGTCTAGACTGCTACTAGTAGTCGAAGAGTGGGAGAGCCTAGAGGAGCCAGAAGATGATGACCTCTTAAGGGACAAGGGCCACTGGGAAAAGTTAAATAAATTAAAAAACTCTATGGAAGAAGCAAATATGCCTTCAAAGCTAGGAAAATAGGTGAATAGTGAGAGGAGCCTAGAGTATGAAGCTGTCAAAAGAAAATTGACAAGATGATATCACAAGTGAACTTCTAGAATTTATAAGAAGACAAAGCAGGCTCTAGAGGAGATGAAGAGATAATTGTGAATCTATGAATACACATTAATTGAGTCGGATTCGAGATTGTTTTGAAAAGACACGACAAATTATTACCAAAGAGTAGTGAAGGTTGAGAATCAAAGCGTAGAAGCACAACGATTCACAAAAAGAAAGCATTTATAGCAGGAACAATACCTAACACTCTCTGCATAAATAAATCAATGATCAAGATAAAATACAAGTGTGTTGTACAAACTGGGAGGCAACAAAATATATTAAATATACAAACAAGTACAAAGGGATTAATAATCCTAGCCGGACCATATAATACAAAAATGGTTAAGTGGCTAATCCTCTTTAATTCGGGGAATGTTAGCTCCGTTTGCATCATTAGCTCGAGTAACATTAATGTTAGTTCGAGGGCCTTCACCATCCTTTCGAGCAACACCTATGTATTCGGAACGTCGTCCATGTTCATTCGCACAACACCTGCCTCTATTTGAGAAATATCAGACCCAATCTTGACGTGTTCATTCCCAATGGGCTCTTTAACATGTTCTTTTCGATTAGATTCTTTTTCAGTGCCTTTTATGGGAAGGCCTTCCTCACAAAGACTCGTCTTTAAAGTTAACAATGACAGATTTGTCGACGAATGACTACTCAAATTCCATTCCTTTTTCTTCAGAAATGACCCCATCAAGATACTTGAAGCTCTTACTATAAACTTGCTGAAGAAACTTGATGGGGACATCACACTGACTCCTTTTCACTCGTATCAGCGCCGTCGTCGCCGTGTCACAATAGCCTCTCTTTGGCGGTGATTTTGAGTCATATTTAGTTGTGGTGTTCTTTAAATTTTGGACGATTGTTTAGTCTATGTGTCGTAGTTATCATTGGTTTTCGTTTGAGTTCAATTGGACTCTATTTGAATCAGTTTGTAGAGTCTTGATTGAGTCTAGTTGGTTATGTCTTATTTTAGACAAATGTTCTAAAAAACGGTTTCATTATGCCCGCGGTCTGGGAGCGAATAACGCTTAAACGATTTACACGCTGATTAAACGTATTACACATTTTATTAATATTTTAATATATACTAATATTATAATACTTAAAACATTCAAACATGATTTTAATTCTATTCCCTCGTTCTTTTTAATTTATTTTTTCTCATTTCTCTCAAAGCCCAAGCCCAAAAGCCCGCATGCCCTCTACTCTTTCTTCCCATTTTAGCCTGGCCCAAAGCCAAGGCCCACCATCATCTCCCATATATATTCTCTCTCTCTCTCTCTCTCGATCCTAGCTTTTTCGATCTCAACTATCTCGATCTCAGCTCGATCTCTCTCTCCTGAGAGAGAGAGAGATGCTTATCGACGAGATACACCACCACGACGACGAGATCCACCATCACGGCGACGAGATCCACCACTAGACGACGACATGTCGAAGACGAGATCCAGGGTTCATAATCTTCTTTTTAGTTAGTCACCGGGACAATGAGATCAACCAATAGACGACGACAAAACAAGACGACGATGAGATCTAGGGTTCTTTTTCTTGGTTCGTCACCACGGCGACCACGATGACAAGCAGAGAGAGATCCAGCACGTTCGTCTTCTTCTTGAAAAATTTAAGAGAGAATGAGAAGCTGAGTAAAGATTTGGAGATTTAGGTTTTAATTTGAACCCATTAAATGACTAAACAGGTGCAAATTTTTACCCGATTAACCACTTAATCAATGATTAAATGTTTGACACACCTGACTGCATAGAGCGCGCGTTTTCAGCATTTTGTACATGTTTTTTTCCCGAAAACATTTCAGCGGCCGCTTAAAACATTTTTAAAACACTGTTTTAGACTTGATTATGTAGTCCTCACTTTCATCGTAATGAAGGATTTCACTATGCTTTGATCTCGCAAGATCACCAACTCTACACAATTGGACATGCAAGTCCTATCACTCAGTACCACAACACCTTCAATTACAAATACGCAAACTCGTTTGAGGCTGCAATCTCTACAACACTTGAATGCAAGAAATGAATTGGTATCTCTTAGATCACCAAAAATCTCACAACACAATCTTATAACCAATATAGAAATTGGAAGCTCAAAGACTGAATGTAAGTGAGGAAACAAAGCTTGAAAATACTTGAATGTGGAATTTGGACTCAAACTGATTTGTTTTGAAAATTTTCACTGAAATGATTGAAAATCTCAGAAAATATATTTTGCAAAGGTTCCCAGGGTTTTCTATAGTTCTATTTATATAGGGTCAAAATAGTAGAGAGACTCAAAATAACCATTGAGAATTTAATCAGAAAAGGTAGATAAAAAAATAGCCATTTGTGCTTAATAAGCCAATTAACAGCATGTCGGTCCACCAGCCGGTCGACCGCCAACGGTCAAATTTCTGACCGTTAGGAATCGCGATCGACCGAATCCAACAGAGAATTCTGTGAGTCTCAGTCGGTCGGTTGCTTGGTTGGCCGATGATGACAAGCAAAACAAGCCTAGCATGTGATCGACCGTTTGGTCGACCGACGTGCACAAGTCTTTACTTGTGCATGTCGTGCAAAACGAGCGGTCGATCGACAGAGAAAATAGCTCTGCAGGTCGGTTTACTGGACGGTCGACTAGCCAAAAGGCCAAAGTTGAAGTAAAGAAAATGATTTGAAATAACTTGATGTTTCATCAAAACATTTTGATCTCTCTTACAAAATAAAGTTCATGGATATATTTTGAAGCTTAAATATGTGTGATCCTATGTTAACACAAAAAGTAAAATGTACAACTTTTATTTTGTAAAGTGCAAATTCCTTTTGGTAAATATATTTTTTCAAAAAACGGTTTTGAAAAATGATCTAAACTTGATGATCTTTTCAAAAATTCAGAAACGAAAACACAATAAACATATTGTGTGTGTGTGAAAATCTCTTGAGCTATCAAACTTCTAAACTTGATTTTGACAAATCTAAATCTTATATTGATAAGTAAGGAAAAATATTCTTTTCTTTATTTTTTCTATCTTGCAATTTCTTAATCTCTTGAGTTTGACTCCAATCTTGAGTGTTATGTTTGATCTTGATGCTTGAGCACTTGGATCACTTTGTGGTTAGGTTTAAAACTTGTGAGTCTTTTGTTGAAGTTGCACATGTGATAGAAATATTCTTTATAAACCTGAAGCTTATATAAACAAAAATTCATTAGTATTAATAACCTCATGAGATTATATTATCATCAAAACTAGGGTGAATGGCCTTTGGGCCAACACCAAGACTTAAAGGTACGCAATCCATTCTTACTCTCAAATATAATTATTTCTCTTCGAGTTGTGACTAACTTGAGCGTCGGAAGGTGATTGCGGAGCGACCGGCTCCCTACTGACTGCATTCTGTCTTGCATACCCCTTAATCGAGACCCGAAGGAGTCGAGAACGTGCCAGATAGTTGTATCATCATCATCATCCTCATTTGCATTTTTTTTCATCGAAATGGGGTTGACAATGGAGCAACACGTAAGACTAAAAAGTCTCCTTGGAAGACTTGATGAAATTTGTTAACTTGATACAAAATCTCTAACTTGAACTTTGTGCCAAATTCCTTGCTAGAAAGTGTGGACTATAAAGGGATTTACGATAAATCAAGTAGGTTGGTTTTGTAAGTACTTATTGGTTGCAAGCTTTAAACTCACGCGATCAAGGGATATCCCCCAGATTCTCATAGATTAAGAAAGAATCTAAGGGTGAAGATGGTAATTTTTCCATAAAGAATTGTATTTGTCCGTAACAGATGGGAATATAGTATAATCCAAATGACTAAACAAAGACAACCTTATCATATTAAAGTCACTGGAACCAAAAATCTTGAGGGGAACATCAGAGAGTATGTACATGGTAGGTGCTGATTGTTGTCTAGAAAGCCTTGAAATTGTAATTTACACAATATTGTTAAAGTAACATGGGGATATAAGTAGCAAGGGTAAGGAAGATATAGTAACGATAGCAGCAACTATCAAATTTTATTGGTTCCAGAAAGCCATTGAAGTTACCAAGAAGGAGGGAGGAGAAAATTGATTGTACTTGTCATTGTAAGAGGCAAATAAGAAGAATGGTAATTGGGTATTTAGTTGATTTCTTTTTAATTATTCCTTAATTATTTATTGCTATACAATCTCTGTTCGTTAAAAGTAGCTTTTCGTTGATCCTTTCTAAATCAGATCAATTACTAACTTTATGGGAAAGATTTATCTCCAAAAAAAAAGAAAGAAAGAAAAGGAAAACATACTCGGACAAAGTTATATTACCAATGTGTACTTGGCAACTCGAAGATTAAACTTTTACGCCAGATATGTCTCATTTTTCTCTAACACTATAGTATAGTTGCAATCATGACTGATGCACCTTTGTCTGCGTGGATATAATTGTCTTTACACATACCCTTTGCCTTTCAGAGATGAGCAGAATAGTCTTTAGTACATTGTGCACGTTCACACTCTTATTGCCTGCGCCCTCCCTGCTTCAAGTTAAAGATCAGTTATTAACTTTGAACCCCCATTTGATTTGTTCTCGCTTTATTTCCTATGTTTTAATCTAGGTCTGAGCTTTTTCTTGGCCGCCAATTAGCTTGTGTTTATGTTACGATGTTTCACATTTACAATTGTTTATGTAGTCCGAAGTTTCTTCTTGACTAATTGAATTCCCTTTTTTCCTTCATTGGCCTGTTATAATAGCACATATTCATTCTGAGGTACCAACTCTCACTTCTCTTGAAAAATTTCTTTGTTTCCACACTGTGAATGCAGTGTTCTTGTACCTGATCTTTTTCGTGGGAATCCATGGAAGAAAGGCTGGCCCCCCACAGAGTTTGATGACTGGCTAACAAGACAAGTTCCATCGAGGGTGGCAAAAGACATCGATACATCAGCGAGGTGGCTAATTGACGAATTCACAGCAGCTGGAATATCGAGGAAGCTTGGCATCATCGGATTCTGTTTTGGTGGTGGGAAGCTGATCGAGACCTTGGCTCGGGATCAGCAGGAACATTTTGGCACGGGTATCAGTTTCTATGGGACACGAATCGACACATCCTTGGCTAAAGACATCAAGGTTCCTGTCCTTCTCATCTGCGGTGACAGTGACCACCTTTGCCCCATCAGTACATTACAGGAGATGGAGAAGAATGTTGAAGGTTCAAGGGTAGTGATTTATCCTGGACGAGGGCATGGATTTACCCATCGTCCGGAATCTCAAGAAGACGATACAGATGCTGAAAATGCATTTGCCATAATGAGAAGCTGGTTGCATGATTGCTTGGTTTTGAGCAAAAACCATGTTTTATAGGCCATTAAAATTATAGGGCTTCTATCAGTCATCTTAAATAGGTATTGTGATTGTTATAGCTTTTTCATTACTATGTAACTGGGTTGTAGTACTTAAGTTTGGGTGTTTGATTTTCTGAATGCAACTGTTGCAACCTTGTAGAATTATTCCTGAAATTAGCTTGGCTAAGTTATTTGTGCAGCATCTGTAGTATTCATGAGAAATGAAAATTTTGCTACTACTTCATGAGCGTATGCTTTCATATCTATGCTGTATTTGTTATATGTTGCTTATATTGTTGCTTTTTTTGCCCTTGTGTCACTAAAACGATATTACAGCAAGTCTATTGTAACTAACTATACATCATTTCGTTCTCTTTCTTAGAAACTTTTGCTTGATGAGGTGTGGGATGTTTTTTGGGCCGGGTTTGTAGCCCGGTTTGACGAATAGTGTATTGAAGTCCTGCCCGATTGCGGAATACATCCTTGCTCTTATGTATGCACTTAGCTTGCTCGTTTCTCTGGTGTGTTTCAGCTTTGCTGCAAATGTTGCGGCTTAGAGCAGCAACGTGATAAAATCTCTTTATTATAAGTACGACGTATGGGGTTCAAAATCTAATTTATACCAAGCTGCTACGGTCTATTCTCTCATGACTGATGAGGAGAAGAACAGATCTGGGCTGGGTCCTTTCAACTTATCAGAGTTAGGGCCAGGCCCGACTCGAATCGCCTGGAGCATTTGGCACTATTGTTGGCCCATTCTCATCTCCTAGGAAGCAAATTTACTCGGATTTCTCTGCTGCATCACGCTTCCTGAAAACCTCTGTTTCTGATTTTTCTTTATCAGGCTCGTTTGGTTTGATGGAAGTGAGAGTAAAAAGTGTGAGTGGAAAATGAAGATGAGAAATGTGAAAGTGTAGTGAGAAATTAGTATTTGCGCAATTCTCATTTCCGGTGTCTAGTTACAATGTGAAAGCGTAAGTGAAAAAGTATATTGTGTTTTCTGGTGTTTGGTTATTAATGTTAATGTGAAAGTGAAAAAATTGCCCACAAAATTAATCATAAAATAATATTAAATTAAAAATTAATTCTGAAGAAATGTTTTAGAACTGTAATTGGACTGCACGTGAGATTTACATGAAATCAAAATTAATTGTTTTGAACTACAACTTATTACAAGTGAAATTTACATCACCACAAAATTAACTGTAGGCACTCTAAAAGTGAGAAAAAATAATGTTAAAAGGAGGTGTAAAAGAAAAAAGAGTTTTCTCATTTCTCATTTTTGATTCAAAACAAACAAGCCTTGTAACCAAACACTTATAACCAAACACGCCTGCAATTGTACTGTAAGGAAGCACTTTGTGATGGGTAGTGAACAAAGATTTTTCCTTTAAAGAAGATGGGAGAATAATAAGCAGAAGTTTCTCTCTTTTTGTCTATAGTAATCAAACATTCCCCTCGTTCAACAGTTGATGAATAAATAAAATAAATGAAATGAACAATAGAGATTCTTCGCTTATTATAATCACTACCTACAGTCTCCAAGTAACATGGCCATTAGCCAAACTGCCAGCTTTGTTGCATGCCACCACCAACCCAACCCTATTCTGAATAAAGCCAATCATGTGCTTACATTTCTCTTCAAAATCTTCAAAACTTTCAGAGAGATTGGGATATCAAACTGCTGGCAAAACTCTCCCTGAGCAGCTAAATTAGAATATTTGATTGAATCAGAGTAGACTAAAGTATTTTAGTAGCAGATGAGGCAGTTGGTCCCTTGAGGCAAATATTTGTGGGGGGTCACATCTTGGTATCGTGCTTGAGTGGAGGATTGCCTTGTGGCCTCAAGCTTTTGGCCATGCCAATCACCATCTCATCTCATTGAAATCTCTCTTAAATTTGCGTATAATTTGTTAGTTGGTTGTACTATTTATTTTATTTTATTTTATTATTTTATACTGTTGAGAGGCTCGAGGTATTGGCGTCCAACGTACATCCAACTCGTGACAGCTGGGGCTCGGTTCATGTGTGTGAGCCACACACACATACAAAAAGAAAATAAACATGAGAGGATGTGAGTAAGAGATGGTGGTCTTCAGATTGACGGAACCACAAACATAAAATTCAAATAAAATAGTAACTGGCTCAGTGGTAAACGAGTTGGGTTAAGAAATTAGAAGTCTGCTAAGTTCAAAACCGAAAGTTTTGGAGGGGGAAAACAAATAAATTAAATGGAACCACATAATAATGCTACTAGACTTCAAAGTACCTTGTGATGGGTCCTGATCCAAGGCTAAAGTACGAACAGTGGTCCACATCAACACAAAATGCAGCTGTTGAGATGTGATAATCAAATCGAATGGACCGTTAGAATTTATCTTATGTTTTCGTTTTGTTTCAGCTAATCAATCATAAGCAATTAAGCATTACTATTAATGAAAATATCTGTTCAAGATTGGTGTCAAGTTACCAAGTCAAGGTAACAGGTTGGAAACGTAAAAGATTAAACACAGTTTGAGAGAGCAAAATTTGAATGAAAAACAACATATTTTTAGTACAGTATAATTGAGAAATCATAATTAATAGAATTTGAAATAATAAAAAAAATCAGATTAAAGTTAACTTTTTTTTTTTAAAACAGAAATTTTGAAACCACTCTCACGTGAAACTGAAAAATGTACCAAAGAAACCAATGTTCTTGCTGGGAAAGATGTGTTGTACCTCCCTGTCCATTCAAATTCAATCGAGCTTTCATTTAAAAGGCCGGCGTGGGCCCAGCCCAGGCCCACATTTTGAAAGACGGTGACAAGAGAGAGCCCACCATTTTCTGCTGTTGTCGGCTTCCCATGCTCTGGATCCAACACCAAGTGTCAGACTCCAAGCAGGAAACAGCGAACACCAAAAGGAAACCGAGGAAATTTTACAGAAAAGAGAAGAAAAGAAAATTACGAGTAAAATTTCGGCACCAAAGGGAACAAATACAGAGAGATGGAGCTGTCCATTGAAAGTTGTGACAGCCGACACGTATTGGGTTTGGTCCCCACGATAAAACAACGTAGCAGCGCGATACCCGGTGAGCGTATCCGCAAGCCTTTCACTCCGGTGAGAATACCGCAAGGACGGCAAATAACGGTGACAGATGCCATCGACAGCGAGCGCAAGTGTCCAACCACGCCCAACAGACCGGATCTTTCCCATTTCGGATTTTCTTTGTAGGTTTCTTGCGGATCCATCCGTGCATGAATCCAACGTACTCTAAGGCATGTTGGTAATATTTTATCGAGTTTTGAGGCACTTGAGAACTATATCAATCATGTTAATTTGATCTCTATGATATGATAGCTAAGATTTCTTGTTTTCTTGCGGCTCATACATGCCATTTGGCTTATGAATCCAGCTAGAAGCTGGGACATTTAGCAAAAGGAAATTAAACTAGGGTTGGAGTATTTGTGTAATGCAAGGTCTTAAATATCTTTGTCGTGGTCAAAATCTGACCAAGATTAGAATCAAGACACGTGTCTCTCGTCATCAGAATTTTTCGATGACACTCGCAAGGAAAACTTACGAGTAAGATCAGTGTTCAGAACAATCCCACGACCTTTCCTTTTTCCTGAGAAACTTAATTGTCCCCAGGGTGTTCTTCTTTCCGAAGTCAGTTCTCCCGATTTGAGCAAGAAAATCTCTGCAACCGACTCCATCAACTTTCGTCTATATTTGTAGAGTCCGTTACGCCACCAGGTCATTCCATATCGCAAACATAATCCACGATGCTATTTCAACGCGAGCAGTGACAAAAAACAGCAGATATCACTCTCGTAATCAAGAACACAATCCACGTCGTCGCGAAAGATCGTGACGTGTAGATCGTGCGGTTATTGAATCCCGCGTGACTCGCACCGTCAACAGAAACCCTTGGGTATATAAGATATCTAGAGGGGGGACATTGGAAAGGGGGTTTTTTGGACTGGAAATATCCAGCTAGAAAAAAAAGTTTACCACTATAGAATACACTGTGATCCTCTGAAAATAGTAAAGTCCCCCCCCCCCCCTCCCCGTAGTTTTTCCCAAATTGGTTTTCCACCTAAAACTTGAGTCTTCGTGAATGTTCTTTTCTACTCCCTCTCAGATTCATGTTACATTTGAAGTATAGATAAATTTCTTCTGGGAATTTACCCCTTCATTTTTTATGCTTTCATTGAGATCTGAGTCTCATCGCTCAAATTTCTCCCTAACCAAACCCCTTCTTAAAAAGCCTCACTAACGAGCTAAGGCCTCGAAAAAACAGCTGACCACCGGCGAAGGGATCACCTCTAAGGAAAAAAATCTGCTGCCACCGCTGGGGATATTATTCCCCGAGCGGCCTTGGCCCTATCGCAGAAGATATCGTCTCCAGCCCTTTGCAGGGCCAACCAGAGACATTCACCCCTCATCAACTTATGAAGCCTAACTCCTTGAAATGTTTGTTGACATGAAAGAGGAAATGGCCAAGAAGCATGCTCTAGTCGACCGTGAATGGAGAAAAGCAGAGCAGGATCGAGAAAACGCGACTCATGAATGAGAGGAGACGAAACGCTAAAATGACCAACTCCTCACCTAGATCGTGACCCTCAAGAACACCTGAGTACACTTCCATTATCAGAGAGACCTATTGCCACGGAGGCCACAAGCAGTGAGCAGCCTTAAAGTCGGAGGCGTAGTAGAACAGCCTCCCCCACTCCGTCAGAGCAATCTGACGGCGAGTCGAGTTCTCCTCATCCCCGCACGAAGGATAGATCTTATCATTCTCAGAGAAAAATCGAAGAGTCCACCCGCATCTAAGATCTCCACAAGCTCGTAAAAAAGCGAATAGAAGAAGTAAGTATGCCACATCATTGCAGATTCAGGACCATCGTCACTGATGCATCCAATTCTCCCTTCTCCAAGGATATATTGGAATATTATTTTCCCAAGATGTTCATGATTCCGACCTTTGATTGCTACTCTGATCAGAGCGATTTGATTCAGCACCTCCGCCAGTATCAGGACAAAATGGTGATCTATTCCATAAATGACTCCATCTTGTGCCGGATCTTCCCCTCCGGCTTGAAGGGATAGCTACCGACTGGTTCTACTCTATTCCGTAACGCTCAATCCATAGCTTGGAGATTTCTCCAAGCTGTTTCTCACTCAGTACTCTTCCTGTCAGGAATTCAAACAAAACAACCATTACCTCCTCTCTGTTAAGATGAGGCCGTCAGTACTCTTCCTGTCAGGAATTCAAACAAAACAACCATTACCTCCTCTCCGTTAAGATGAGGCCGTTCGACGACCTCAAAACGTACATTGCTACTTTCAGAATCAGCTGGGCAAAGTACACAATTGCAATAAAGATGCTTTCGCTCTCGCATTCATTAGTGAGCTACAGACCACTTACACACTGTACAAGCATCAAGATAAATACAACATCACTCATTGGAGCGAGGTCCTATACTGAGCCCAACCATACATCCAATTGGAGTAAGCAATGAAAAACTCCACCAACGCATCTTTCAACCGCGGCGATGATGGAACAAAACCGAAGCCACAACACGGAGGCCCCTCCGTTGCTTTCTAGGTTCGCGAACAGGGTGATTTAAAGAAGCAACCGTTCTCATACCCTCAGCAGAGCCAACCTGAGCCAACCAAATATCCAACAGCTTCAACCCGCTGAAGCTTCCGATCCAGGACGTCTTCGAAGCCATCAAGGGACAACTCAGGGTGAAGTGTCCGGAGGCAAAAACACACGACCCTGCTCGTCATGGAGCGAGAGATTATTGTCCTTCCACGACAGCCAGGGACACTGAACTTCTCAATGTTGGTCCCTCTGTAAGTATCTTGAAGATCTTGTCCAACAAGGTTATTTCTGAGAGTACATCCTTGCACCCGGATCCTCCTCCGGGACAAAGAGACAGCAGGAGATCCCATCTCCAAATCAACCATAACACATGGTCACTCACTACAGGACAGTTGACTAAATCCAACCTGAGAAGTAAAAAATGTAAAGTTTCTTTAACGGATAAAAGCCCCATGTATTTCATTTACTTTTATGTATTTTTAAGTCATTCAATAAAAATGCATTCTTAACAGTTTTCTGATATCCTTCTAAGGGTCCGCGGAAGCTGCTCATCGGCCCCAGCTCGGGCAGCCAACAAGCTTTCTTCTCCTGATGGAACGTCTGAGGAGGAATTCTCCCAGTTGAGAGCAATAATGCAGGACCCCTTCACCTGGAGATCTCCATCTTAGTGTGCACTTAGGAGGGGAATTCCCACTCGATAACATTTACACAAGCATTCGCCTTCCGGTGACTCCTTAGGCTCATCCCTGATTGGGCAGCTGTCCTTCGGAAGGCTCATACCCAATCAGACAACTGTCTTGGCTCCTCCCCCAGTCGGACAACTACCATCCGGAAGGTTCATCCCAGTTTGGGCTACTGCCAGCTTGTCTGTGTTCAAGGTGGGAAGCCCCAACTCGAGAATCATAGTACAAACACCTGTCTCTGGGTTCCAATGACTTATCCTCAATTGGGCAACTGCTCCCGGAAGGCTCATCCCTAATTAAGCAATTGTTTACCCAACTCCACAGCTGAGGGCTTCCTTCACTCAGAATCTTATGCTTGTGCGCTCCGTGAAGAGAAACTCCCCCTCGAGAATAATGCCTCCATATTAGCCTCTGAGCCCCCATCACTCCGCGACTGAAATCCTCACTTCACTTGGAGACCAGCGCCTCTTGGCCCAGCATACTCCACGACTGAAGTCCTCACTTGGAAGACAAATGTCTATACGCTCGAAGACAAAGACGCTTTCCGGTGACTATATTGCATGTAGGTAATGTTCTTGCCATTCAGAAATCAGGCCTCCGAAGGGGCATGGTCATTTCACAAGACAAAACAGGCAACATCTAAACAAACACTTTCATTTCAAAATTTGAGTACTTTCATTATAATTTTTTCCAATTACGTTCATACTCGGTTACATCTTACAAGAGTAATACGAGATCTGTTACATGTTTGTATTTGATTTTCTGAAAGAGAAATACAGATAAACATATCCTGATTCAGAGTCCCCAAAATTCGTGATGCTGAAGCAAACAAAGATCCTCCAATCAGGGAACGCTTCATGCAGGTGTGCTCTTATTGTTCACGCCACCGTCCACAACTCCCGAGAGAAGCCTAGGGAGGTTCCTAAGCAAAAATAGGATATTCCTAAATAGAGCACTGTCTCTTTCTCCCTGAGTAGAGAACATCTCCAAGGCAGCTAGACAATATCATCCATGACATACAAGACAGTGGTGGTATCATGCCAAGCCTCCTGACTCTGAAGATGAACTCGAAGCGAAAGCAGACGAGGCAATTCTCCAGTAGTAACCCCGAGGAATACCCCCATGCTACCCTGCCAATCGCTAGGCCACAAGAAAAAACTCCCACTGACAAAGCAAAGGTGTTCAATAGGAGCATGGACGGCCAAACTAGGGATCATACCCATCATCAAGCACGTCTTTCACTCTTTCATCCTACACGCTATGAGGAAAGAGAGCCATGAGCTCCAACTCTCGTCCAATCTTCCCTGATCGAGGACCAGATGGACTGAAAGATAGAAGTACGAGTCACGACCTCCCTTCCCAAAAGAAGACCTTGTCAGGAGAACTGAAATTCCGTGACCAGATCATCATGAACTGAAATTACATGACAAGGGGGCTGATATGACGCAACCACCATCTTCATCATTGGCACTCTCTTCATCTCCTTCTTCCATCAAGCGAAGAAAGAACAACAACTCAATTCAGTAGACACCAGAGTAAGAAATATCAGGGGGCAGAGAAAGCCTTCTGAAGATGGGCCTCCGACTTCCATAATACTCCTTATTTATAGACGCAGAAACTGAACCTCCTTGAATTCAAAACTTTCACATCTGCAGAGACGATTTGAACCCAGATTTTTTGGCATGTCAGATAAACCAATTTGATTCAATTCTGCCACAGATCTCCGCCACTATGAAGTTAAGATTTGGACCATTATTAGCCCAGCTGTCTTCACCAGTTTCCAAAGAGAACCCCAGAGTACTAAGAAGTATTGACTAAGACACTTCAGATTAAACGACGCCTCAACTTCCCGAGCCAGGACATACTCATCCCGCTCCACTCTTTCTCCTCGAAGTCGGGAGAAAGAGAAAGTGAATGGGATATCTGTAGTAGTCAAAATCTGACCCACGCCAGGATCAAGATACGTGTCCCTCGCCATCAAAATTTTCCGAAGACACTTGCAAGGAAAACCTCCGAGTAAGAGTAGCATCCAAAATATTCTCGAGACCATTCTCTTTTCCCGAGGAAATATTGTCCCGAGGGTGTTCATCCTCCCGAAGTTAGTTCTCCCGATTTAAGCAAGACGACCTTTGCAACTGACTCCATCAACTCTCGCCTGTATTTGCGGAGTCTGTTACGACATTAGGTCCCTATTTCAACGCGAGTAGTTACAAAAAGTAGCAGATATCACTCTTGCAATTAAGAGCACAATACACGCCATTGCGAAAGTCACGACGTGTAGATCGTGTGGTTATTGAATCCCGCATAACTCGCACCGTCAACAAAAACCCTCGAGTATAAAAGATATCTAGAGGGGGGATATTGGAAAAGGGGGATTTTTTTGGACTGCTCTAGCTAGAAAAGAGAGTTATCTCTGTAAAATACACTGTAATCCTCTAAAAATAGTGAAGTCTTTCTCCTCCTCCACGTGATTTTTTCAAATTGAGTTTTCACATAAAACTTGAGTTTTTGCGATTATTTTTTTTCACTCCCTCTCAGATCCAGGTTACAATTTAAAGTGTAGAAGGAATTTATCCCTAGAACCTTAAAAACCTTTTTGATTAGCATAAAAAGGGTTTAAACATTGAAAATTGTCGATAAATATCGTATCGAATTTTGAAGTATCTAAGACGACATCGAGCCTATAAAATCGGTCACTATCGTTGCTCTTGATATCAACCCTGTAAAATTGTACTAATAGCTAAACCCGTATTTATTAACCATATTAATACTACATTTCATCGAATAATTTCAATATTGAGATTTTAAATCTAGATGTTATTTAAAAATGTTAGTTTCAATCATGACTCTAGTCTATCAAAAGGTAAAGTTACAACACCGGGCTCGTCTCCGTAGCAGAGAGGTACTTAGATAAGTATTTCTAGAAAATAAAATTATGCACACAGACCCTACATCCTAAGAGCATCTCCAAAAGGGCTCTTTATCTTCCCTCCGTCTCTATTTAGGGAGCAAAATCAATAAATTGAGATCCAATACTATTCCATATATGGCTCTCTATTTTAAAACTCTAAGCTCCCCAAATGTAGGGAGCCGAACCCACTCTCTAAACTATATTTATTATTATTATAATCAATCAAAAATTGCTTTTAAATAATACAAAAATGTCCTTGATCAAATGACTTTTAAAAAATAATAAAATATTCAAAATAGTTCAAATTTAGAGAGCTCCCTTAGAGTATAAATGGAAGAGGAAGCTCCCTAAACTAACACTCTCCCTAAAATAGCTCAAATTTATAGAGCCTCTCTTAGAGTTGTTGTAATCTTCTTGCTTTTTTTATGATAAGTATTCCTCAATTCAAAAGAAATAAATTACAAATAAATACTTAATTTATATTTAGAAGATCTTAATTTCATTGACACTAAACTTCGTAAAAATAATTGTATATAAGACATTAACAAAAACTTTAGTAAGACCCGGCCTCCCTTTTCCCCCTCCCCTCCACCCTCTCCACACAAATTATGAGGAAAAGAATAATTATTTAAAGTAAAATTTGATGTATAAAAGCAAGAGCTTATATATATATATATATATATATATAATATATATATATATATATATATATATTATATATATATATATATATACACACACACACACACATTTGATTTTGATGGCCATGGGAACAAGTTAAAAATGCAAAACAATTAAACTATATATATGCAAGTAATATTGTCATGTTTTTAATTTATAAAGTAAAACTTCTCTCATATTGTTTATTGGCGACATCATAGATCAATGGCAGTAGATTAGCCTTCTTTCTAACTACTTCTTGCTGGCCATATATTGTAAGAGTTTCACCTAATATAATTATCAACTTCAGCTTGTCCTATTAAAATATAATTGTATTTATCAAGGAGAAATAACACATCAATTGCTAATTTTTGTATATGCGCTCTATTAGTTTCTGTGACTCCGCCATCCTAATTTGTCTCTTACCACTCAAATAACACCTTGGAAAATTTAATGAGTCCTTCCAGAATAACTGCAGACATAGAGGCAAAGATTCCAGCTAGATGTCACTCTAACGCCTACGAACTCTAAAGAATAACTTTAAGTAGGATAAAACTCAACTCTACGAGTAAAATAACTCGAATCCGTGAGCAAAAGATATACAACTCTAATCCGCGAGCAATTGACAGAAAAAACTCAGTTTAATTGATAATCAAATTTCAATGAATACAATTTCAAAATATAATGACCTTAAATAGAGTTAAAAAGTAGAAGTCTATACTAACTAGGAAACTAGAACTAAATAAAGAAAAATGAAACAAATTGAAATCTGAATTTGACCCGAAAACAAACTCCTAGACAGAATCGAATTTTCAGGTATAGAGGTCGGTTGATAGGATTAGTCGACTAATGAAAGTGATTAGTCGATTAATGAGAAGCTCAAAAAATACCAAATCTCTGTTGAATCAGATTAGTCGACTACTAAGATTGAATTAGTTGACTACTAAGATTGAATTAGTCAACTAGTAAATATCGACTACTGAGAGGATAAGTCGACTATTCTTGATGATTAATTGATTAATACAAATTTTATTGTTTGTTGTCCTGCTCTCCTACATCACTAATTTAAATTATATAAAGTTTGGTAAGAATTTGTTTTCAAAGTATTTTGTCATGGGTTAATTGGGTTGATTTCAGCCGACGTGTCGGAATAGACTGAGATCCTTGGTCTAAAGTATAGGTACATAAATAATTCAGGGAGGCCGGGTCTTGGCCTTGACCTAAATTCCCTCCAATTCAGGTTATTTCTTATCTAGAGTAGAATAAGACCTAGTTAGTGAAGGACTCGGGACACCATCCCAAAAGACTAGTCTATTAGGTGGAGTTGCCCAAATCCTTATAAACCAAGACCATCCCACGTCTAGCCGATGTGGGACTATTTGTTCGACCTAAATCCCAACAATCCCCCCCCCCCCCCCCCCCGAACAAAGAGTCTCCCTGCAAGCTCAACTATCTTTGCACCGGAAGATCAAATGCTCCATCGAGATCCAACTCTTCACTGCGTGGTGGACGGCACGCCTTATGTGAAGTACCAACTGCAGTCGGTCACTCCTCTACGAGGACCACTGCCAAATTTCTCGAGAGCCAAACATTAGCTTCACAGGGGCCTATTGCGCCTTTACGCCATTGGGGGGATCTATACATCGTCGAACATCACCCACACACATGACTAAGTTTGGGGCATGGCTCTGATACCATTGAAGGACTCGGGCACCATCCCAAAAGACTAGCCTTTTAGGTGGAGTTGCCAAATCCTTATAAACCCAAGACCATCCCTACATCTAGCCGATGTGGGACTATTTGTTCGACCCAAATCCCAACAATTCCCCCCTCGAACAAAGAGTCTCCCTGCAAGCTCAACTATCTTCACACCGGAAGATCAAATGCTCCATCGAGATCCAACTCTTCACTGCGTGAGAGGACGGCACGCCTTATGTGAAACACTGCAGTCGGTCGGTCACTCTCTCTACACCGCGTGGGATGACGGCACGCCCATTGCAAAGGAGAACTCTTCACTGCGTGGGTGGACGGCACGCCTTATGTGAAGTACCAACTGCAGTCGGTCACTCCTCTACGAGGACCACTGCCAAATTTCTCGAGAGCCAAACATTAGCTTCACAGGGGCCTATTGCGCCAGTGGGGTGGGCAGGCCCATTGCGCCTTTACGCCATTGGGGGGATCTATACATCGTCGAACATCACCCACACACACGACTAAGTTCGGGGCATGGCTCTGATACCAATTGAAGGACTCGGGGCACCATCCCAAAAGACTAGTCTATTAGGTGGAGTTGACCAAATCCTTATAAACCCAAGACCATCCCCACGTCTAGCCGATGTGGGACTATTTGTTCGACCCAAATCCCAACAATCCCCCCCTCGAACAAAGAGTCTCCCTACAAGCTCAACTATCTTCACACCGGAAGATCAAATGCTCCATCGAGATCCAACTCTTCACTGCGTGAGAGGACGGCACGCATTATGTGAAACACTGCAGTCGGTCGGTCACTCCCTCTACACCGCGTGGGATGACGGCACGCCCATTGCAAAGGAGAACTCTTCACTGCGTGGGTGGACAGCATGCCTTATGTGAAGTACCAACTGCAGTCGGTCACTCCTCTACGAGGACCACTGCCAAATTTCTCGAGAGCCAAACATTAGCTTCACAGGGGCCTATTGCGCCTTTTGCGCCAGTGGGGTGGGCAGGCCCATTGCGCCTTTACGCCATTGGGGGGATCTATACATCGTCGAACATCACCCACACACACGACTAAGTTCGGGGCATGGCTCTGATACCAATTGAAGGACTCGGGGCACCATCCTAAAAGACTAGTTTATTAGGTGGAGTTGCCCAAATCCTTATAAATCCAAGACCATCCCCACGTCTAGCCGATGTGGGACTATTTGTTCGACCTAAATTCCAACAATCCCCCCTCGAACAAAGAGTCTCCTCCATGCAAGCTCAACTATCTTTGCACCGGAAGATCAAATGCTCCATCGAGATCCAACTCTTCACTACGTGGGTGGACGGCATGCCTTATGTGAAGTACCAACTGCAGTCGGTCACTCCTCTACGAGGACCACTGCCAATTTCTCGAGAGCCAAACATTAGCTTCACAGGGGGCCTATTGCGCCTTTTGCGCCAGTGGGGTGGGGCAGGCCCATTGCGCCTTTACGCCATTGGGGGATCTATACATCGTCGAACATCATCCACACACACGACTAAGTTCGGGGCATGGCTCTGATACCAATTGAAGGACTCGGAGCACCATCCCAAAAGACTAGCCTTTTAGGTGGAGTTGCCCAAATCCTTATAAATCCAAGACCATCCCCACGTCTAGCCGATGTGGGACTATTTGTTCGACCCAAATCCCAACAGTTAGGTTAGAAAGTAAAAGAGGTCATTTATTATTTTGCAAGTGTTAAAATATAAATACCTCACTCTCTTCTTAACTTCAGAATTTTGATGTAGTAAGAGAGACTTTAATATGATATTAAAGCAATCCAGGGTCAAATTCTACCGGTGCACATTTAAAAAGCGGAGTTAAAAACAAAAATATCGCTATCACCAAAAGCCTAGATTTTAGCGCATAAAAAAGATGCTCGATTTACGGGAGCATGTTAAAATAGAAATACCTCAACACTACATGTTTAGATACAATGTATCACATATCTTGTTAACACCCCCCTCAAATTCACGATGAATCAAATATGGAGAGTTTGAACAAATCAATTAAACTGACGAGAAGTTTTTGATAGCTCCTCAAACTCATTGAAAATCTGGTATTGCAGTTGACAACTCAAATGAATGCACAATCACTGAATCCCCTTCTATCTCCAGTAAGTTAGATACATGCGCCTTTGATGCTAGTTTCTCTCGGGTGGAGACGGGGGAAGAGAGTTGAAGCATGAATGCGGTAACACTAACTGCACACAAGACCTGTTTAGTTAAGGGTAAAAGTGAGGAAGTAGTAATAATTTCTTTTGAAACTTGAGAATTATTTAGTAAGTTTTCTAATGTTTGGATGTTGATGAGAAGTGCGGTTTGAAAAATGTTATGTCTTTTTCAGTATTTGAATGGTAATGTGGAAGTGAAAGTGAAAAAGTTGACCACAAAGTTAGACCGCAAAATAATATTAAAATAAAAATTAATTAAGAAAAATAAAAATGGACTGCAATAAGAATACAAGTGAGATTTACATGATCAAAAAATTAAGTGTTTTGTGCTACAACTTATTACAAATGAGATTTACATGACCACAAAATTAACTGTAACACCCTGAAAGTGA
Source organism: Agave tequilana (assembly GCA_038442645.1). Lineage (NCBI taxonomy): Eukaryota > Viridiplantae > Streptophyta > Magnoliopsida > Asparagales > Asparagaceae > Agave > Agave tequilana. Next base: position 112,964 of record JAVJIF010009811.1, read on the forward strand.
GAAATGATGGTGTAAAGAGAAAAGAGAAAAGGAAAATGAGTTTTCTTATTTTTCTTTCCAGTGTTTGAATAGATAAGAAAGTGAGCAATTATACTTCATTTCTTTACCTCCGTCCACTTCCTTGCAACCAAACACGCCCACAATGAAAAACAAAACCAGCAACAAAATGCTAGTGCAGTATATCTGCAGCCCCCTCCCCCACAAGATCGATGGCAGTGAAAAAATGACTAGAAGAGGTAGCACAAAAGTGTCGTGGAGTCAACGCATGACAACCAAAACTTGCTGGTGAGGATCATCATAAAGAATGCTCCTTGACCTACCAAACTCAAAATGCCCTCGTGGGACACTGTAATGGTAGCTGGTGATCCTGAAAAATGGATCAAAAACGAGGCAATCATGCAACGTCATTGTGCCACAGTAACTTATCTCCTTTGCTCGGCTCTCTCTTTACGACTTCATTAAAGGGGTTCATTAGAGAGAGACTGAAAGTGAAAGATTGCTCTCTTGGTTTGGTGATAATGTTAGATCTAAATTTTGTTCCATACAAGATCTACACATATACTGTAAGCCTCTTTATCATGATCAAAGGGAAGGAGGGTTTTAGGCATACCTGATTCCATCGCGAGGATGCCGAATATTGCACGATCTCGAAGGCGCCGGAGTTGAGGGAGAGGATTCTTCTCTCCAGCCACCAAGTTCTCTTCTTTATCCTTAGAGGAGATGAGAGGCCTCTAAGAGAGAGATGATTATTCTTGTTGTTGTTGGTGGAGAGGGAACCCTACTCATGATATATATAGCATCAAGAAACCCTAGTTCAACTCATCATAGATCTAGGCCCTTGATTTATAACACGAGTTCCACACGTGTAGATGAGTCCCACATTCTAATTTAAATACACTCATGGCTAAGTGTAATTGAAAACGTGTCTAGACCCAAAACCATTTAGGTTTGATCAATTCTTTATTGGGTCAAACAACATAGGTTAAGTGGGCGGGTGCAAATATCCAATTGACTTGATTAGGCCCAAAATAAATTAGACTTTAAAACTAATAAGTCTAACAATCTCCCACTTGGGCCAAGCAAGTCATACTGAATAGATATTATGCATAACTTTATGACGTCAAAAACTTTAACCGCCGACAAACCACGTTTCAAAACAATCTGGTCCATTAAGAGTCCTGCCACCGAACATGGCGATCGTTACCTTCTGTATAATCGAGGTAGGACCTTCCACATCACAAGTTTCAGAACCCTTAACGACATAGATCAAATGTGGACGTGTGGCATGGAAATGTCCTCTGATCAAATAAGGTACAATTCCAACTGGTTTCCACTTTATGACTCCAACGAGTCTAGCCTTATGACTCCAACGAGTCTCACTTTATGACTCCAACGAGTCTAACTGCTAATTCAACAAACTCAAATGCGCAAAAGTAAACTTTAGGAAAAGCAGTTATAAATTTGTTTATCAGAATCAACAAATATCCATAAAGTGCACTTAGAAATAATGTCTGTTACATAAAATTATCCACTCCCACAAAATCAGGATATCATAATGACTAGTCATCCCCATATGAGCAATATGCTCTAAGAATACTTTAGGTGAAAGTCCTTTAATGAGTGGATCTGTAATGTTAAGAATAGTATCATCACTATCAAACAGACAAAATATGATTCTGAACTTTATCATTGATGACAAGAAACTTGATGTCGATATGCTTCGACTTTACTGAACTCTTGTCACTATTGTAGTAGAGCTCTATAGCTCTTATTATCACAGTGTAGCTGTAATGGCCTCTCGACTAAATCCACCATCTTCCTACAATAAGGAAAATATAACATGAAGTGGACTTCCTATTGTCGATACATACAGCATAATCTGAATCTGTGTATCCGATCAGCTGCAATTGATCAGATTTCATGTAGTCTTCTATTGATATCGCATTACCTTCTTGACAGTCTTTCAGAGATCAATCCCATGATTGATCAAGTTTCTGTCAAGTTTCTCAATGGTATATGCTATTCTGGATGGGTACAAACTTGAGCACACATCAGACATCCAACCGCCAATGCATATGGAATGTCTTTCATTTGCTCTTTCCGTAGATCATTCTTGGGACATTAGAGTAAACTCAACTTATCTCCCTTAGAGCAATTCTTCATGCCACATCTATCTAGCACCTTATCAATATAGGGCTTTTGTGATAAACCTAATATTCCACGTGTCCTGTCACGTTGAATCTGGATGCCTATCACAAAAGAAGCTTCTCCAAGATCTTTCATCTCAAAGTTCTTTGAGAGAAGACTCTTAGTGTCAAGTAAAGAACCATATCGTTACTTGCTAGTAGAATGTCATCCATATATAGCATAAGAAATATAAGTCTACTCTCTTTAAATTTATGGTGAATACATTGATCAACTATATTTTCCTTAAAATCAAAAAACGGATATTACTTGATCAAATTTCAAATACTATTGACGGGATGCTTGCTTTAAACCATAAATGAATTTCTTTATTTGCAAACCAAATATTATGAAACTTTCACTTTAAAACTTTCTGGTTGCACCATACAGATTTCCTTCTCAATGCTACCATTAAGAAAGGCAATCTTAACATCCATTTGGTATAACTTCAGGTCAAAGTGAGCCACCAGTGCCATAATAATTCTAAAAGAATGCTTCATGAAAACTAGGGAGAAAGTCTCCATATATTAGTCAATGCCCTTTCTTTGAGTGAATCCCTTTATGACAAGATGTGCCTTATACCTTTTGACATTACCTTTCGAATCCCGCTTGGTTTTAAATACTCATTTACAACCAATCGGCTTCTTTCCTTCAGGTACTCTACTAAATCCCAAACATCATTGTCTTTTATGGATTTTAACTCATCTTTCATAGCATTTGACCACTTATTGGAGTGAATGTTGAGTTTGGCCTCATTCAAGGATGTGGGGTCATCCTCTAGCCTTATGTCAAACTCATGCTATTGGAGATAAACTATATATAGTCATTTGCAATGACTGATCTCCTCTCCCTAGTTGATCTCCTAGGCACTTGTGGTTGAGAATTTTCAGTTTCTACCTCACTAGCATGATCTACTTCAGGATGAACTGTATATGTATCTTGTAAGGATGCAACTGTATTTTCATCTTGAAGTGGAACAACTACTTTATCATTTGGAACAATTGTCATGGGTATAACAATATGTTCTTTCTTAAATATGAAATCCTTATGTAGTTGACTCCCACTGTTCTGAATATCCTCAAAAAATTTTAGCAATCCGTCTTTATGTTCTTAGTGGAGGGACATTAAAACTTAAAGCCTTTATACCTCTCAGAATACCTTACGAATAAACAGCTAATTGTCCTTGAGTCCAACTTCGTCTCATATGGTATATATGGCTGAGCTTCCGCTGGACAACCCCAAACATGTAGATGCCTAATACTGAGAAATTTCCTAGTCCATAACTCATACGGGGTTTTAATTATTGTTTTGTTAGGTATTCTATTAAGGAGGTGACAACCATCTTTAAGGCTTCACTATATAATGATTTTGGTAGAATAGTGTGAGCTATCATACTCCCAACCATGTCCTTTAGTGTGTGATTTTATCTCTCAGCAATACCATTTTGACGAGGTGTCCCTGATATGATGTACTAAGCGACAATACCACTCTTTTAGAAATTGACAAATGATTCTGGACATTTACCTGATTCGCCATATCTGTCATAGTGCTCACCACCATGATCAGATTTAACGGCTTTAAACATGTCCAATGATTGGGATTTCTCATAGAATAAGTATAGGTACCCATAACTAGAGTAATTGTCTGTAAAAGTGATGAAATATTCATGACCATTCCAAGAAGCTGTAGGGAATGAACCACAAATGTCTATATATACACCAAATTTAAGACATCCTGAACTCTGTTTAGTACCTAACTTCCTAATGTTTCTTTAATTAATTTTCACTTAGTGCCTTAGCTATTCACATATAGAGATTCAGTATATAAAGCATGAAGTTTTAATTTATATAGCTATCAATCAGAATTCTAGTACCAACAACTTTAGATTTGAAAAGTAGACTAAGCATTTCATTATCAAGAGTGACAGTAAAACCAGATCTGTCTAATAAATGAAATAGAAATATGATTCCGTCTAAAAGGACGGTACATATAAAGTCTCATCCAAATCTAAAACAAAAAACCAGAATCTAATTTAAGCCTACAAACTCCAACAACTTTAATTGCAACTTTATTTCCATCACCCATGTATATGTATCGCTCAGTTGGGCTGGGCCTCCTTTGGGTTTGGAAGTTCCGCATTGAATCGCTTATGTGAATTATCTATTCACAATTTATAAAGTGGCACTAAAACTAAATTAATCTCAGAATAAACATAAATATGAGATATACCCGCTAAATAGCCATTTCTGATACTTTATGCAATCCTACTTGAAGTGGCTTACTTTCTTACAGAAGAAGTATGCAATGACCTTAGGCTACTTTTTCTGCACTTTTGCCACTTAGGATCAGCCACTATAGTGGTGTTTATGTTCCTCCCTTTAGTTTCACTCTTTTTCCTTTTCTTATTAGTGGTGTTACCCTGAATGCTAAGTGAGCACTGACTTTATCGGGCATAGCACTTCTAATAGTTATAGGAATAGTGTACTTTATGACCATTAGACACCTCTTGTAAGATCTCTCCCACTTATCATAATTGACCTTTTCTTTACCGAACTTTTATTAGTAATAGTAGAGATCCATCAATCTTTAAGGTGTACTCTAGGTGCATGAATTCAAGAACGATCATTTACGTGGTCTTACCACTTCTTAAAGTTTGTACCATTCAATTTACATTACATAAGTGTACAATTTCTCATCAATTTAACATAAACATTGCATTTAATAAAATTCTATTGTAATAGCCATAAAAAATGAATTTCAGAAAATGCAACCAGTCTAACCGATAGAGCTGCCGGTTAAACTTTCAGAACAAGTTGTGTCTCTATATGCCAACACTGTACTGGCCCAATATAGATATCCTAAAGTCTAGGTCCTATGTAAGAGAACAACCTTCCTTTGGGCCGACTGTCACTTTATAGGATTGGTCCTAAAGTTTAAGTAATCTATATTGGCCATATAATATATGTAATGACCCGGCCATAATGACAACCTTCCTTTGGGCCGATTGCCACACGCATGGGCCACACAAATTTATGCATCTGTATTCTTGTTCCGCCATCGGACTAGTTGATGAGGGTAATGCAATATGGGCCAATAGTGTGACAACCTTCCTTTGGGCCGATTACCACACATCAAGGTTCTCCCACTTGCATTACCCACATCAAGTATCCGAAGCCGTACATAATTCGGCCAAACAATAGTCTTCCTTTGGGCCGGCTATTGTCCGCATGAACTACATACGCAATTAAATATGCTCTTTTATAAATTCTTTAGCTTGAACATGTATATATCTTTATCTGTGTGTTATTAACTGTAGTACACATTAATATTCATCATGCTAGACAATAAGCAATAATATAAATATTAATGAAGCGGAAGCATGTAAGGGTACACATAACCATGATAAATAAACACTTCAATGCCATCTTTATGTCAACTAACTACTGTTTTGTCATGTATAGTTCCTGTAATACTGTAGTGCTCGTCAAGAGCTTCGAAACGGCTGTTTACATGCCCAAAACAGAGGTCGTATGACCCCGTAACGGCTAATTGAAGTTTCTATTGTTAAAACGGGTCTGCAGTGCTTATCGGGTCTGAATCAGACCCGACCCGCAATGGTCAACTTATGGGTTTCCTTAATAGGTCGGGTTTAAATAAACTGAATAAAATCCAATTAGCTTAATGTGAGATTGATTGAGATTAGGTTTCTTTATTTGAATAGAATTCTACCACAAAAATTTTTCTTAATAGATTAGAATTCTATCTCAATCCTAAAACTCAAATCAATCTCAACAATTTAATTTAAACTTTATATGAGATTAATTAGGAGTAGTTTCCTTATTAGATTAAAATTATATATCTAAATTTTCTACTCCTAATTAATTTCATAATCTCCTTAATTAAGAAACCCAAAATCAAATTTTTTTTTTTTTAATGTTGCCTTGTAGCCGCCCCACCCGCAAGGGGAGGCGCTGCCAGCGCACGCATGCAAGTGCATGCGTGCCCTTAATGCTCTCTGTAGAGAGCATCCAATCCCTTTTTTTTTTTTTTTTTTTTAATTTCAAAAAAAAATTGTGTGCTGCATGCGTTGCTTGCATGCAGCACATGTACATGGTTTTTTTTTTTTTTTTTTAAAACTAAATCTAGAGTAACACACATATTAAATTTCATAAAAAATATATACATGTTAAAAACTCATCCCTTTAAACTTTAATTCAATATATGAGACACAAAAATATTTATTGAATCAAGGGAAGAATTATTAATCATATTCATAGACCGAGATCATAATTTCTTTAGATCCCTATGATCTGATAAAGAGGAGGCTCTGATACCAATTGTTAGATCTAAATTTTGTTCCATACAAGATCTACACATATACTGTAAGCCTCTTTATCATGATCAAAGGGAAGGAGGGTTTTAGGCATACCTGATTCCATCGCGAGGATGCCGAATATTGCACGATCTCGAAGGCGCCGGAGTTGAGGGAGAGGATTCTTCTCTCCAGCCACCAAGTTCTCTTCTTTATCCTTAGAGGAGATGAGAGGCCTCTAAGAGAGAGATGATTATTCTTGTTGTTGTTGGTGGAGAGGGAACCCTACTCATGATATATATAGCATCAAGAAACCCTAGTTCAACTCATCATAGATCTAGGCCCTTGATTTATAACACGAGTTCCACACGTGTAGATGAGTCCCACATTCTAATTTAAATACACTCATGGCTAAGTGTAATTGAAAACGTGTCTAGACCCAAAACCATTTAGGTTTGATCAATTCTTTATTGGGTCAAACAACATAGGTTAAGTGGGCGGGTGCAAATATCCAATTGACTTGATTAGGCCCAAAATAAATTAGACTTTAAAACTAATAAGTCTAACAGATAATTGTCCTAATTCACAGGATTCAGATTGAAGACTTGCCCAAAAATCTCTAACTACTCATGACCAAGTTAATTAAGGTGCATATTGACGCTTAAGAAGACATGGAGTCCAAGAGTAGGAAACCTCACTTGTTGAGTCCGAAAAGAGATTAGGAGAGTCAAAGAAATGGTCTTATATCTTAGGGTCTGTTCGGTTGTCGTAATTGACCGTAATTCGTAAGTCTGATAAAGTCTTTTACAACTGTAAATGAGTTACATGCATGTAAGTTTTACGGTGTTTGGTTGGTAATATAAAGTTGTAAGTGGGAAAATGTATTGTGTTTTACGGTGTTTGATTGTCGTAATATGTAAGTATGTAAGTCGTAAGTGAAAAAATTGACCACAAAATTAACTATTTGGTGATTTAAAAAGTTTTAATATTGTAAATAAATACTAAAAATATTAAATATTAAAAAAATAATATTAACATAAAAAATTAATACAAATTTGCATCACCACAAAATTAACTGCAAGTGGGCTGTAAGTAAGTGGTAATTGGGTTGCAAGTGAGTGGTAGTTGAGTTGCGTAAGTCTTTTACGAATTATAATTCAAACAAACGTCGTAGTTGTAATTGGGTTGTAAGTCATTTACGAATTACAGACTTTTACGACTTTTATGACGAAACAAACAACCCCTATGCCGACCTCCCCAGTATTTTTCCTACCATGCTCCTTCCTCTTCCTAGTGATGGAACCACCACTCTTTGGGAGGTTGGTGGCCGCATCCCTTCCACTAGCCTCATTCGTCTTCCTCTCCGTCTCCTTCTACGGGGCCTTCTCTTGTGCCCGCTTCTCCTTAGCGAGTTCCTTCATCGAATAGTCACCCTCACCAGCTGACCTATCATTCTTAGCTGCGCAAAAAGCAAACAAAAAAAAAATGAGAAATCTTATGAAATCATATACACATATTATAAGAGATTATAAGAGTTTCAATTCACGTTTCAACGCGCGATTGATCTTCTTATTGAATGTGTGTGTGGCTCATACACATAAACGAAATCCAATGTTTATAACATCTTAGTCAATGTCAATATCCCACAAAGTAAGGAAGGGGCAATCTTCCGGACCCCTCACAAAGAAGTATCTTCTTTCCATTCCTCAAGAAAGGTTGGCAACTCATAAATCAAATCTCTCCTCGTTTTTTAACTAATGAAGTAGCATCATATGCGGTTAGAGCTTTGTTTCACCCTAAAAAAGTATCTAAAGAGGAGAGCTCGGAATAAATCCCTATGTTGCCAAAAGAGATAAGAAGCAGACTACGAGGCTAGCTAACCGAATTGGACGTAATTTGGCACAAGGAAAAGCCATACAGGTTCAAGATCTCTATTATAGAAAAAAATGAGAGGGATCCTGAGACATTAGCGTAGGACCTAAAACCGGCCAAAGAACACAATCCTAGATCCACAAACAATCACATAGAGAGAGAGAGAGAAGAATTTACGAGGCTCGACAAGATGCCTACGTCGTCGGGGCAGCAGAGAGATCTATTGATTTGCATAAGGTTACAAGAAGATTTACAATGTTCTCTTAAGAACTCACTCAATTTTGGTTTAAACCCTAAAAATCAACCTATCTCTCAATTTATAGGGAGGAGAAGAAACCCCCAATTCAACTCTAGGTCGGGTCCAGAATCTGCTCTGACCCGATTGTCGGTCGACCGCCCGGTCGACCGCTCCAAGTAAGCAGTCGACCGCCCGATCGACTGTACAATCTTTTAGAACTTACTAAAAATGTCGGTCGATTGCTTGGACCGAGTCCTAGACCCAGCTCTTTTAAGAGTTAGGCCGGTCGACCGCCGCGAGTTAGGCGGGTCGACCCGGCGGTCCATCGGTAAATGGGGTTTCTCCTCTCTGTGCATGGCGGTCGACCGCCCGGTCGACCGAGGTTCTAACATAGAGTTTAGAAACTCTATTTGCCTTTGTTTTTGATCCTCTCTCAACATTCTCCACCTTGATGAAGATTTTTTAAATCTAAACTGAACTCTAATGAACTCTAGGCGAAATCGACACATGATCGCGACTTGAGCTATCCGGGCGAGATCGACACACGATCTCGAGTTGAGTGATCGAGTGAAATCGACACACGATCTCAGCTTCAGCGATCGGGCTGCACCATTACGGCTGTCTACATGCCCCCTACCCAGGGGATCAAGCCTTACATAGTTCATCCAAATGAGCTCTATTAAGCTCAAGAAGCAACTGGAAGGATTCAGAGCAAGTTTTTACAATGATTAAACTTGACTCCACGGACAGCCTTCACAAGCATATCTGCGAGATTGTCTTTAGTGTGAATCATTTTCACTTCATATCTCTATCTTCAAGAACATCTCGCACAAAGTGGTACTTGACATAAATATGCTTCATTCTCGCATGATAGACTTGGTTCTTCGCTAGGTAAATAGAACTCATGCTACCACAATGGACCTTCAAGAAGTGTTTTTTCGATCTCTGAGTCATCCATCAAGCCCTGAAGCCAAATCGCCTCCTTCACAGCCACTATCAGAGCCATGTACTCAGCGTCTATCATCGACAAAGCCACAGTGGACTGTGAAGTACAGTGCCAACTCACCAGTGTCTGCAACAAAATAAACACGTAGTCTGTAGTAAACCGGCTCTTATCAAGACCTCCAGCATATTTAGAGTCTACATTACCTGTGCACTCCTGCTCACCAGCAACATCCTTCCAAAAAAACTAACCCAACATCTACGGTACCTTCGATCTACCACAGATTTCATCTCACAGCCTCCCAATGACCCCTACCAGGATTATGCATGTATATTGATATCATGCTCATGGCCTGTGACAAATCTGGTCTCATGCATACCAAAGCATACATAAGACTACTTACTGCACTGGCGTATTGAACGTGAGACATATACTCACGATCATCTATAGTCTTTGGAGACATTCAAGCTAAAAGCTTGAAGTGAGGGGCCAATGAACTTCTCATAGACTTTGCTTCATCACCAATTAGAAACCTCTGAAGCACTTTCTGCAAGCAAGCTTTCTGAGTCAGACTCACTGTCTCTTTCACCCTCTCTCTTTTAATATTCATACCCAGTATCCTCTTAGCTTCTCCCAAACTTTCATTTCAAACTCAGAAGATAATTGTACTTTCAACTTATCTGTCGATGATCTGTTCTTGGAAGCTATTAGCATATCATCTACATACAAAAGTAGATAGATATACTCACCACTCGGTAGCTTATGAAAATAAACACATGGGTCGAATAAGCTCCTAGTGTATCTGCGATCAATCATAAACTTATCGAACTTGTACCACCGTTTAGGTAACTGCTTTAGTCCATATAGCAACTTCTCAAGTTTACACACTAACTTCTCCTTCCCTGCAGCTTTAAACCCCAATGGTTGTGTCATGTAGATTTTCTCCTCAAGATTATTGTGCAAGAAGGTGGATTCACATTGAGCTGATCTGACTCATAATCATATTGTGTTGTAAGTGCCAACAATATACGAATGGAGGAGTGCTTCACAACAGGTGAGAATACCTCATTGTAATCTATACCCTCCCTTTGTGCATAGTAATTGGCTACCAACCTGATCTTGTGGTGAACAATACCATCTGGAGATCCTTCTCTCTTCGCATAAACCCATTTGCATCCAATGACATTCTTCCCTTTGGGCAACTCAGCAAGTTTTCAAGTGTCGTTGATATGAAGAGACTTAATCTCCTCCACTATAGCATTCTTTCACAACTCACACTCAGAGCTCAAGTCTCCTTCCCTGAAAGTAGACGTGACACTATCTTCAATGGCCTCCACTGGAAGTGCATAGGTCATCACCTTATCTAAAAATTGTGCATGCTTCTGTATATTCCTCTTGAATTTGTGTGCTGTAATAGAATCCTGAACCTGACCCTTTGGCTCCTGATCCTCAATTACATCCTATGTATCCTTTACTTCTTGTACATGATGCTCATACTGTGTCACAACAGACGGTATCTTAAATGATATAGAACTATTTGGAGATGCTGTAGATACATCACTCTCCACCCGCTGTGATATCACACTGGTATGGCCACTCTCCACCTGCTGAGAGCTCTAAGTCTTCACCATAGAAGACTCAGCAAAAGTGACAATTTTACTCAGAAAAATCTTTCGGCATTTAAAATCTTAGAGTTTGAATCCTTTACGTCTCTCTTGTATCCTAAGAACATGGCATTTCTTGCTCGTGGCTCCACTTCTCATCATTCACATGATAATAAGCTGGACATCCATATACACGGAGCATATCATAATCCGAAGTAGCTTTACCTGACCACATCTCTATCAGAGTCTTTCCTCCTATCGCAGAGGATGGCAACCTATTGATGAGATGTCTTGCATATGTCATTGCATCTGCTCAAAATGTCTTGGTTAACCCATTATTGGACAACAAACATTGTATCTTTCCCAGCAAAGTATGGCTGAAGCTTTCTGTCACCCCATTTCATTGTAAAGTTTCTCTCACTGTGAAGTATCTTTCGATGCCTTCATCACGGTACAACTATACAAATGGATTACTCTTGTACACTCCTCCATTATCGGACCTGAGTATCTTGATCTTTCTACTTGTCTGCAACTCCATTCTTCTTCTCAACTTAACAAGATACTTAGGACTTCGCTCTTTACGACATAATGTACACCCAATTTCGCCTAGAGTAATCATCAACAAAAGAGACAAAATAATATTTTCCTCCAAGAGATGCATTTTTTGGGGACCCCAAACATTTATATGCATATAATCAAGAATTCTTTTAGTACGGTGAATTGCAGTGTCAAATCTCACCTTGATTTTCTTACTCAATACACAATGCTCAAAGAAATTCATTTTGCAAGTCTTCGCACCCTTCAATAAGCCATGCTTATGCAATACTTGCATAGATTTTTCTCCCGCATGACTAAGTCTCATGTTCCACAACCTTGTAGCATCTTCATCAGAGTCAACAACGGCTACCAAACCTGTAACTGTATTACCCTTCAAATAATATAAGTTTTTGTCTCTGTGACCCTTCATTATAATCATGGACCCCTTCGTGACGTTGAGAAAACCATTCTCCAATGTCACATTTAGTCCATTTGACTCTACAGCTCCAACGAAGATAATGTTCTTCTTCATCTAAGGAGCATATCTCACTTCTATCAAGTCCCTTATCATGCCATCAAATATCTTGATGTAGACGGTACCTATTCCCTTCATTTGGCATGCCCATCATCTCTAATGATCACCACGCTGCTATTCAGCTTCTCAAAGCTAGAAAATTATTCTCTTCTGGGACATATGTGATAGATTGCATCCGTATCTAATAACCACTCTGACGCATCTGAGTTGCACACTGATAGTATATTAGAGAATGAGAACGCAGAAGAATCAGAATCATTCCCATCTGACTTGGCAACATTCACCTCTGATGGTTTCACTGACTTCTCCTTCAACTTTTTCTTCTTCTTGAGCTCCGGACGATCTTTCCTCCAATGTCCGGTCAGTTTGCAGAATGCACACTGATCTCGAATCAAACTTATGTTGTCATATCGTGACTTCAATTTTGATCTACCATGATTTTCACCTCTTTGGTTTGGACTCCTCCCTCTCACAATCAATATCTCTGCTGGTGTGATATTCAAGGACTCTTTATCCTTTCATCTCAACTCGAGATTCACAAGAGAGGTAGAAGCTTTCGAGTAGCTTAGTGATGTTCTTTCATTTATCAAGGTAAGAATAAAGATCGCATAACCATCATCGGGTAGAGAACTCAATAGTATCAAGGCTTTATCCTCATCATCAATAACAACATCCACAATCGTTAAATTCACAAGAAGCTTAGTGCAGTTATTGATGTTATCAATAATTGAAACTCCTCTCTTCAACTAGAAACGATATAGTCTCCTTTTCAAGTGCAAGCGGTTCTCAACGCTCTTCGTTAAGAACTTGCCTGCTAGAATCTCCCAAATCTTCTTCGTAGAAGTCTCATTCAACACATCGTATTTTAGGTCTTGTTATAGACACGATTTAATCACCCCACACACTGTTCTATGTATTTTCTTCATAACTTTTCTTCCGTTTCTGCTGGCCTCTCTTGTAATTCGAAAGCATCCTCCAAGTTTTGTGCATTTAGCGCATCAAACACCTCACATCTCTACAAGAAATTATTTGTTCCATCAAATTCCATCACATTAATCTTCATGTGGTGATACTTTCGTATGTTCTTTACAACAAAAGAACCTGTACTGTCAAATGTTTCTTCGACAATTTCTTCTCCAAATTTAACCAACGAAGCAAATATAACAACTATGAAATAATCTACGAGATAAAGAAAAGATTTTTTCCTTCAATTAAAACTCTAGAAAATTTTTCAATTGATCTCTCCACCCAAATATAGAAGATGAGATCCAACACAATAAAAATCTAATTTTTATCCATTCCAAAGCTAGATCTCCAAGATTCAAGCTCCAAATCAAGATCCACTCCATCAAACGAAGTCTTAAGTGTTGCCTAGTGCTCTGATACCACTTGTAGGCCCTGAAACCAGCCAAAGAATACAACCCTTGATCCACAAACTATCACACAAAGAGAGAGAAAGAGAGAGACAAGAATTTATGAGGTTTGGCAAGATACCTACATCGTCGGGGCAGAAGAGAGAGATCTATTAATATACACAAGGTTACAAGAGAATGTACAATGTTCTCTCAAGAACTCATTCAATTTTGGCTTAAACCCTAAAAATGAACCCATCCCTCTATTTATAGGGAGGAGAAGAACCTCCCAATTCAGCTCCAGGTCGGATCCAGAATCTGCTCTGACCCGACCATCGGTCGATCGCCAAGTTGACCGCTTCAAGTAAACGGTCGACCACCCGATCAACCGCACAATCTTTCAGGACTTACTGAAAATATCAGTTAACCGCTCGGTCGATCGCATCCAAGACCCAACTCTTTCAAGAAATGGGCCGGTCAACCAGGTGGTGGACCGGCAAATGGGGTTTCTCCTCTCTTTGCATGTTGGTCGACTGTCCGGTCGATTGAGATTCTAATATAGAGTTTAAAAACTTATTTCCCTTTATTTTTTATCCTCTTTCTACACTAGGAGCCAACACCCAGTGTGTATACTGACCTCCTTTTAAGAAAGACAACACACTCTCTAAGAAAAGAGAATGATATCATAGTGAAAGGATACTTGATGTGATAATTCTCTACTAAGCTGCCCTCTGTCGGCTAGGCTGATCTTGCTTAAGAAGAGAAGAATTAGGTTAGATACAGGGACTGAGTCCTCAGTATTAATTCAAAGTTTTCCTAAGCTTGGCATAATTAACTTCCTTCAGCTTCCCTAGATTATTGATCAGGGACAAAAGTTTCGCCAGCCTTGACCAATTCAATCAGTGTCTCATAGAGAAGATGAGAATCGAGGGGCCGAGGAGGTAATGGAAACTCCCACCTCACCACCATCCAGACTAGAGTTCAGTGTGGTTGCGGGCTTGCAAGAAAAAGAAGTGAAGGAAGGGTCAGAGAAGAGTAGAAACTGACCTGCTTAGATGGATAGGTGAAGAAGGGATAATGGGACACCTATAGTAGCTTCTCGATCAAATCTGAAATGATCAAAATTTAATGCATTAAATTATAACTTATTATAAGTGAGATTTACATGAACACAAAATTAACTGTAGCACCCTGAAAGTGGGAAAATGATAGTGTAAAAGAGATGTGTAAAAGAAAAAATAGGAAAGTAAAATAGGTTTTCTTATTTCCCACTTCTGGTTCAAAACAAATAAGGAAGTGGGAAATGAGTTTTCCTACTACTCATCCCCCCCCACCTCCATGAATCCAAACACACCCTAAGAGGGCTTATATATAAATCTGGAGAAGAGGGGTTCGGATTATGTATGTGAGCCACATATACATACAATAAGCAAGCTAATAAAGTGATGACATGTGGCATTGCTGTCGGATGCCTAACGGAGACACTGGGCTCCGTCAAAATCACAGAAAAATCGGTTCAAATCGAGAAAAAAACCGGTTCGTCTCCAATCGCTCTAACTCCCTCAAATCCTCTTCTCTGCATTTTTTGTGCTTGTCTCTTCATCTCCCTATAAACCCTCTTCATCTTTTCATCTCCTCTAAAAAAAAAACATAGTTGCTCCTCTCCCATGCGGCGGCACTGGAGTCAATGTTGAGCCTCAGGGTGTGACTGGAGATGACGGATTGAGTACATGCTTGTTGCATGTCTCTTCATCTCTATAAATCCTCCCCATCTCTTAATCTCCTCTAAAAAAAAAGATGCTTTGTAGGGAGAGAAAGGAGATGAAAGCTTGATGAAGCTTGTAGAATTCAACTTGGATTCGGACTTCGTTTTTGAAAAAGAGTCAGATACAATTGAAGTTTCCTAACAGGTGAATTGTTTCTTCTTTTAAGATTTGGATTCTTTTTAGGATTTGGACTCCTTTTAGGATTTGGACTCCTTTCCTATTTGGGATCAAATCTAATTGAGATTTCCTAAATCCCTGGGACTCTGTGGTTATAAATAAGGGCTAGAGCCCTCATGTATTGTATCCCCGAAAATCCCACTGAAAATCTCCATTAGAAATTCCTTGAAGAAGGAATAAGTTGTAATTAATTGTTGAATCAATAAAATCTCTCTCTTGCCCCGAGGACGTGAAATCACCTAGAGGGGGGTGAATAGGTGATTATGCTAATCAATGCACTAATTTAAAAATGAGATGATGCAACGATCACTCAAAGCAAGATTAGAAGCCGAATACCCCGTGAAGGGCTCTGAACTCCTTCGTAATTCCTCTAAATAAGAGTTTGAGGTGCGCAATGCAATCTTGTTGTGAGAGTATAGATCGTCAATATAATAATGAATGAATAGAAAATAAACAACATAAGTAAACCAATCGCAAACACAGAGATTTTTTTCGAGGTTCGAGCACCCAGGTCTACGTCCCCGCCTTCACCCAGAAGGATTTCCGATCCACTAGAAATTCCACAAAAGATTACAATCACTAGGGACCCAACTCCTCAATCACACTCCTCTAGTCCAGAGGTAGTGGAGTCACAAATATAATAATCACTTTGTGATCAAAAGACCACAAACTCTCTTTTGAAAAACTTTTCTTTACAAAACCCTAGAGAATAATATATAGGATTGAAGCTCAAGGTTTGTAAGTGAAAAATAGAACAAAGTAGAAGAGAGATTGATTCAAAAACTTCAGAGAAAAATCAGAGATTAGAGCACAAAAACTGAGAAAAAAAACTTCTTTCAAGAATACTCAAATTTTGATTTCTTTGCAAATGTTGTTGTGATTCTCCTCAATCCCATCCACCCCTATTTATAGGATATAGGTAGAGATTAAAGGGTAAATATTAATTTTGACTAATCAGGAAGGATAAGACCCAAAACCAGCCTAAAATCACGTTTTGAGATTAAAAATACGTTTTAAAACATATTTAAAAAACTAGCCGTTTGGCTGAGAAAACACTCACGGTCGACTGGTTTTCAAAAACTTTTGACCGTTGGCAGGCTCAGGTCGACCGCCTGGTCGACCGTCCCAAACAGAGAGTTGGGTGCAGTCAGTCGGTCGACCGTCCGGTCGCCCGACATGGGGTCCGGTCGACCGGATAACGTGCACACATGCACGCACCCAACGGTCAGAACTGCGGTCGACCGCGCGGTCGACCGTTCTGACCTGTAAAAGAGCCGATCGACCGCAACAGGTCAAAACAGAAAATTTTTGAGGAAATGTTTTTGAAGATAAGTTTATTTTCAAAAATGATTTTGTCAAGACTTTATAAAATACAATAAACTGAGTTTGCAAATACTGAAATAGGTTTATTAAAGTATTTTACACAAGAGACAAAAATAATCTTTGAAAACACGTGCAATTTTGTGTGTATGGGGAAATTGAGCTTCAACACTATATACTATCCTTTAACAAACTAACAAAAAATAAAAACTATATAGGAAGGTGTCTCTGAACCGCGTTGCCGAGCTAGAGCCTCCTCTCCTATGAAAGAGTCCTCTTGCGCCATCAACCTTACAACATGCTTTTAGCGTCATTAACCTTGCAACATGTTTAAAGCCATCAAGATTTGTACAAACCTAAAATTCATTCTAGAATTTTTATTAGTACCAAATAGCTTTTATATGTTTTGTTATCATCAAAACGTATATAAATGGAGAGTGTAACCTTTTGGGCCAACAGGACGTAGGCACGTTGCTGAACCTCGTTCAACAGTGTGTTGATTGCTTTTTTCTATTTTTCTCTGTTCTTGTCGTGTTGGTTACGTCTCTGGCTGCATCAGTCTCCGCCTGGTTGGTAGATTCCTCAGAGAGGTTGCTGTCCTGCGCATAATAATTGGTATCAGAGCATCCCAGGTTCATCGTGGGATCTTGTGTTGATTTCAAGGGCATCAGTTGCTGTTTGGCGGAGATCGTGTGTCGATCTCGGAGCGGCATTGGGACTGTTTGTGGGATCGTATGTCGATCTACAAACTGCGTGTAGATTGCTCGAGGAATCAATTCGAAGGAGTAGATAGCTTCGGAAACTCTTCGAGGGTTTCACGTGAAGGTAAAGATCCTGTCTTTATCTAGTTTATTTTATCTAACTCTGTTTGTTTCCGCATTGATTTGAGGAATCAGTTGAGAAGATGGCTGGAGAAGGTACATCCATGAATCCACATCCGATGAGGATAGATGTGGTGAAGTTCAACGGCACGAATAACTTCGGTACGTGGAAGTGTGAGGTGATGGATGCGCTGACGGCATCAAACCTCGAAGACACTCTACGGTTGAAGAAGAAGCACGCATCAACGACGGAAGAAGATTGGGACAAGATGAACCATACGGCGTGTGGCTTGATCAGGTCTTGTCTGACACAAGACATCAAGTATCATGTGTTGCATGAGATATCTGCGAGGCAGCTGTGGGAGATCCTGGAGAAGAAGTATCTGACTAAAAGCATCGAATCGCGGTTGCAGTTGAAGAGTAAGCTTTATAGTTTTAACATGCAAAGAGGATGCTCCGTCAATGAACACTTGAATCGCTATTCGACGCTTCTTACAGATCTAGTTAATGTGAATGTGGAGACCAGTGAAGAGGATAAGGCGGTAATTCTTTTGAACTCTCTTCCTAGGGAAGAGTATGAGACCTTTACTCTTACATTGATCAATGAAAGAAAATCTCTTAACTACAATGAGGTATCTGCTGCTCTTGTGAGTTATGAAGCAAGGAGACAAGATAGATTCTTCTTTAGGAAGCACAACTGCAGAGGCATTGCGGTAAGAGGCAGAAGTTCCAATAGGAAGGGAAGAGATGATTAGGGAAGATCAAAGTCCAGATCAGGCTTCAGAGATCTGAAGAGGAATCAGTGCGCCTTGTGCAAGGAACTAGGGCACTGAAAAGTTGATTACCCAAAGGCCAAAGGTAAGAAGATGGAGTCAAACAACGAGGCGAATCTTGCACAAGCGGATGGATCGGATTCAGACTCATCGGTATTCTCTCTCTGTTATTACTCCTACTATTGATTACTCAGATAAGGCTGAGTGGATCTTAGATATTGAAGCCACCTATCATGTGTGCCCGAACAGGGCCTGATTTTCTAGTTTTGAGAAGCTAGATGGATGTTACACAGTCACGAGTGATGATCATCCGTGTAATATAAAAGGGATGGGTACAGTCCGTATCAAGATGAATGATGGGATAGTACGAGAATTGAAGGAGGTGAGGTATGTACCTCAACTCAAAAGGAATCTTATCTCTGTTGGTGCTTTGGAAGCATTGGGCCTTGTGGTATCTATACGAGATGGTATTCTCAAGATGACCAAAAGCTCAATGGTGGTTATGAAGGGTATCCACTGGGAAAATCTTTACTACTTGAAGGATAGTACGGTTACAAGTCAGGTAGAGACTTCTAGTTCTTCAGATGATGGTTGCACAAAGGTCTGGCAGGTGAAGGTCGGACATGGAGGTGAAAAGATTTTGCAAGCTCCTGCAAAGAAGGGATCATTAGAAGGTGCTGGTACCTGCAACTTGGAGGGTGAACACAACGTTTTGGACAAGAAGAAGGTGAAATTCAGCACCAGTACTCACCGCTCAGAAGCTCTTCTTGATTGCATTTGGGGACCTGCTAAGACTGCATCACTTGGAGGTCACAGGTACTTTGTCTCTTTTATTGATAATTTATCTAGGCATTATTGGATATATCCCATGAGACAAAGGTGTGAAGCCCTAAATATGTTGGTGAAGTGGAAAGAAAGAATGGAGAAGCAGACATGTAGGAAGATCAAGGAGCTACAGATTGGTAATGTTAAAAGAGACATGAACCAATTCCTACGATTTGACCAGAACACTGATATTGGTACTCAATTCACAGAAGGTATACATGGGTTGGCTAAGAAAATAACCTTACTGGAGAAGGTTCGGTGCTTGTTGTCTAATGCAAAATTAGACAAATCGTTTTAAGCTGAGGCGATTGTGTATACTAGCCATCTCATAAATGGATCGACTGCAATAGGAGATAAAACTCCATTGGAAATTTGGTTTGGTAAAGCTGCTCAAGATCATGATTTGCTACGGGAATTTGAAAGTCCGACCTACTTCAGTGCCAAAGATGGTAAGGTAAATCCGTGAGCAAAGAATTTTGTGTTTTTGGGTGTCAAGAGAAATATGGAAGGCTACAGGTTATAGGACCTCGAAAACAAGAAGATCGTGTTGAGTTGGAATGTCACGTTTGATGAGACTTCAGTGTTGAAGTCTACCGTCTCTCAGCAGGTGGAGAGGACGGAGACCAAGAAAGTATCGCAGCGGGTGGAGGTTGATGCTACTCCACCATCTCCAGTTGGTTCGGTATCAGTGAAGACTCCATCGGATGTGACACCGGGTGGAGATCATGTAGCCAGGGTTGATACTGAACAAGTTGAAGACATTGCTGAGAATGTCGAATTGTTTGCAACCATTGGAACTAAGATAAAACCACAGACGTGGGTGAAAAAGCATGAATCTCAAGCTTGTGACCGCGATAAGCTCAAGTTGAAGACCGTTGTTCTCCATGACGGTAATGAGGAGGTTCATATGACTCAGCCAGATAGGTTCGCTGATGAAGATTCAGGTACTTGAGCTTGATGGAACTCATTACAATGGACTACGGTTGGCTTGATCCCTTGGGCAAGGTACGTAGGCAGCCATAAAGGCGCAATCACATTTTGTGATGCAACCTGTATGAAGTGGTTTTGGGTTCTCGAGAAGCTGATTGAGACTTCACGTAGAGGTGAAGAGTTGAAATTCACGTAGAGGTGAAGAGTTGGACTTCACGTAGAGTTGAAGCATTATGATCTCGATGAACAGTTGATCTTCTGGTGAGAAGATAGTTAAGTTTGCATAAGGGGGATGTGCATCCAGTTTGTTCAAGCCGATGATGGTGTTCGGTGTGCTCTATTCAGACTTGGTTGAAATGTCAGCTGAAGACATGTAGACTGAAAAGAGCCAGTCAATTGGAGAATTAGTGTTGATTCGTGATGAGTTCTTCGTGAGGACATGTAGTTGTTAAGTTGGAGACACGTTCGGTGATCGGCATGTATGAAAGTTCTCCTAAGGTGAAGTGTAGGGAAGGCACGTGTGGTACATCCCAGTTGATAGCTGAGCTGAAGTTGGAAGCTTACAATTGATATTGGAGTTTGGTGAGAGTTGTAAGTGGCGACGACAAACTCAGTTTGGATCTAGTGAGATCAATAGAGATCAATTGTAAGTGTGCTGGCGATTCGTTTGAAGGAATAGGTTTCGTCTGTTGGCTCAAGTCGAGATCGTGTGTCGATTTCGCCAAGATCGTATGTTAATTTCGTCCGAAGCGCTTAAGCTGAGATCGTGTGTTGATTTCACCGAGATCGTGTGTCGATTTCGCCAGGTGATATATGGGAGTTCGTTGGAATTCGGTTCAGATTTAAAAAATCTTCACCGAGGTGGAGAATTGTGGGGAGAGAGAGAGAGGAGATGAAAGCTTGATGAAGCTTGTGGAATCCAACTTGGATTCGGACTTCGTTTTTGAAAAGGAGTCGGATACAATTAGAGTTTCCTAACTGGTGAATTGTTTCTCCTTTTAGGATTTGGATTCTTTTTAGGATTTGGATTCCTTTTAGGATTTGGACTCCTTTTCTGTTTGGGATCAAATTTAATTGGGATTTCCTAAATCCCTGGGACTATTTGGCTATAAATAAGGGCTAGAGCGCTCATGTATTGTATCCCCAAAAATCCCACCGAAAATCTCCATTAGAAATTCCTTGAAATAGGAATAAGTTTTGTTGAATCAATAAATCTCTCTCCCTTGCCCCGAGGACGTAGGCACGTTGTCGAACCTCGTTAAACAGTGTGTTGATTGTTTTTCCTATTGTTCTCTATTCTTGTCGTGTTGGGTACGTCTCCGGCTGAATCAGTCTCCGCGTTGTTGGTAGATTCCTCAGAGAGGTTGTTGTTCTACGCACAACTTGCTCCTCTTCTAGGCGGCAGCACTGGCATCGGCATCGTGCATCAGCGGGTGACTGGTGACCAGAGATGACAAATTTAGTACATATGGATTGAAGCTTTCAAGTTTTTGACCGCTGATTTTTTTTTAAGGGTGATTTTTGGATATGTTAGGGGGGACCCGTTAAGCTCATTATATGCATTCTGGAAGAGTTTGTTGAGTTTTTTTCCTTTTTTTTAAATAATTTCTTCGGTGATGAGAGAGAGAGAGAGAGGTGCAAAGAGTGTGATCGGAGTATTGAGATTTTTTTTTGGTGAGAAAATTTTTCAATTTCTGTAGAGATTCTCTGTGTTTTTGTTATTTATATTTTTTATACTTGGTTTAAATGTGATTGGTTAGTAGAGGACAAAAACTGGACAAGTGTACTTGTGTGTCAACAATGTGGAAAAAACTATTTGTATCACTTTTTCTCTCCCTTTTTTTTCTTTTTTCAGCGCAGGCCTGAGCTGAGGAAAAAAATAAGTAAAGAAATCCTTGAACACATGAGAGGTTTAGAAATGAGAATTCACAATATCCCTGTAACCCTCCGTTGTCAGTATACGTGTCACCGTCATATACGATATGAAGTACGTAGGAAATTGACCAACCTGAAAACCCGACTATACTAGTTTCAGTGTCACAACTGATTTTTCTCACCATTTAGATTTTTGTTCTAAAGTTTTCTAAACTTTTCCGAGTTATTTTGGAAAATATCCAATATCGTTGTTAACCAAAACAGATGATTAACTCAAGGAATTTTTAATTTGCAAATAGGGAAAAATTTCTAGAATCTACTTCGGTTATAAGCTTTAAAATATTATTTTCTACCTTCCAGTATTGTTGGAAATTTTTCGAAATTAGTCCAAAATCGGGCCGAATGGGTGTCGCCCGGTCTCACGGATCCTTTCGGGATTTTTAATTGACAAACCGGTTTAAATTTTTACAATCCGATTTTTCCTTATATCTTAGATTAATATTCCCTATTTTTCCTAATTTTTGGGGACTGTTCGACATCGACACTAGTCAAATTCGGACCCTATTATTTAAATATTATAAATTAATAAATACTAAAGCTTAACACTAATCCCCTATTCATTTACCCTGTTACAGGACCAAAATTTTCCAGAGAACTCGGGTAACCGACCTTAAGAAAAATCTCAACCTCTCTACACTCTTCTTAATGGGATATTTCATTAGTTATATAAATCCCAGTCTCATTTTAACCTTTAACGATAATCTCTCTCTCTCACACACACACACACACATCCAGCGCCCGTTGCCAACACCCCTGCGCCACCGTCTTCCAACACCATCACCGCCGGCCACCCAACACCACCAGCGCCGGCCGCAGGCTCAAAGCACCACCAAACACCTCCCCGTCTCACTTTCTCTCGTTCACTGTATCACCACCACCACCCCGGGACTTTTAGCTCCGACCACAGCGGCCTTGGCGGAGCCCCGGCCGTCGCCTGAGCCGAGCGCGCAGTCGAGAGCCACCGCGGCCACCTCCCGCCGCGACTGACAGCAGCCTGCGCTGCTGTCGCTGCCGCTGTTCACTGGGCACATGCACGGCAGAGAGAGAAACCCATAACGGGTTTTGGGTATAAACCCGAAGTGCAACCCAAAACCACAAACCACTTAAAGAGGTAAAATTTCGTAACAGCCCCTTGTAAATTAATATAATGTCATTTATAACCCTACAAAATATCTTTTAACACCCTGTTCATATTCAGAATTTATAAAAGGGACCTTGAATCGTGTGTTAGCGATAACTTGGCCATTTGACGTCGGAATCGCGCGTTCTTGGTCTCGTTGGAATCAGGAGAGCGAGAACTTCACTCATAAGGCAAGTGTTTCTCTGTGTTCTTGTTATTTCTTCAGATACACCATTTATAGCGTCGTATCATTTCGATATTATGATTATTCTAGATAAACGGCCTGTATTTTAGAGGTTGAGTAGAGGATCGAAGTAGAGACTTGACTTATGGACTCTTTGAGTGTGCATGCTAACATGGAGATAGCCGGGATAACTGCATGTACTCTGATTTCGTGTTACCATTACATGTTACTTTGAGTTGTACGACCGTTACATGTTACTTTTAGTCGTACTACCGTTACATGTACTTTGATATGCGTGATAGTAATTCCTGTTACACATGATAGGCGAGTACATTGCTAAAACCATGCACATTCATCTACGTAACTATAGAACGCAGGCCGTAACACTTGTTTACTATCTTTTTTCAGTTAAATCATGTCAAATCTTGTCATCCGTAACTGAACTCACTTCGGGATGGGGAGACTAGATGATTGATCAGATCTTATTAGGTGGGTGTACTGGATCCATTGTTTGTCCCACTGCAGGGGACGGGGTAGTGCTGGCTACCATATGTTATTGCTCATGAGCTCTCGTTTCCCGTTAATATTTTAGCTCATTGAGTTCCCATTACATGTTACAACCTTAGCGGGCTGGCCCTGGTTTCAGCAGCCAGGGATCTGTTTAAGGCCGTGATCCCGGGTATGCACGGGATACACCCACCTGACCGGATCTCCTCGATTGTTAAGTCTCATGGCACATGTTTATGCATTCATTGATCATGCTTGATTCCAGTGTGATTCTTGTTGTCCTCTATTTAGAGTTCTTGTTTACTTTCTGTGCATGTTTATACCTTGTTATTTCTTTGTTCATTTCCCTTTTCTTTGTACACTTGCTCGGTCGCATCTGAGACCCTGGGTTTGCTTGCCCAGATATAGATTCTGTGGTTATACCATCAGAGGAGGACGCGGAGTATCTAAACGGTTTGGCTGAGTAGCTGTAAAACAGCTCGTGAGCTTGTCGTCTCTTTTTGAGTTCGCAGTATGTTTCATAGTTGTACATATGTTTTTCTGTTTTTGTTACTGTATAATTATGCTGATGGACTCAGGTGTACTGTACTGTACTTTTGGTACTATATTGACTGTGTTATGTACTCTTGTTACATGTAATATATCAGCAGTATTGTTACCATATAAGAAAACTTGTACAGATCTACAGTAGGCTTAACGTGTATACGTCGGAACGTTCTACCCGACGTGTACAGGTTGCCGATCATGTCATGTACTCTATTTTGATCAGTGGGACGTGACATGGTTTTAGTGGTATCAGAGCCTAGGTTCGAATTTAGCATTGGACGGTTTGCACAGTGCGACCCCAGCTGTTCGAATCTAGTGCTTACCTGTAGACTTGTACAAGATATTATACTGCTGATAAGTGACAAGACACATAACATGAATCCAAGAGTCCATTGTTAGGAACTAAGTATGTTATCCTTGTCCTGATTCTAGTTTTGACTCTCATTTGGTCTGTATTAACCAGATGGCTCAGCGAGTTACTGAGGACGGGCCTTCAGAGTCAGTGGAATTCATGAAGTTCTTGTTAGAATCCCAGCAGCATCATAGTGAGCGACTGACTGTTGCTCTGGAAAAGATAGTTGCTTCAGGAAGTCAGGCGAGGCAGGGGAATGTGTCTGACTTCAGGAGTCTCAATCCAGCAGTTTTCACAGGAGAAGAAAGTTATCTGGATGCTGAGCAATGGCTGACTGACATGGAGAACTTATTGGTAGCAGCCCGAGTCCCGGAAGCTGATCGAGTGGATGTGGTAAAAATTCAGTTGGCGGGCGTAGCACGTATCTGGTGGCTTGCAGAAGAAAGCCATTTGTCGGGACATGTTTCTTGAAAGACGTTTTCAGAAGTGTTCTTAGCCAAATTCTATCCTGACACGGCCAAATCAGAAATGGAGCAGAAATTCATAAATCTCAGACAAGCTGGGAGGACAGTTGATGAGTATGCAGCTGAGTTTTCAAACTCAGCCGATTTGCTCCATATATGGTCTCTACTGAGGAGAATCGAGCCCGAAGATTTCAACAGGGGTTGAATTTGGAACTTCAACGTTATGTCATATCGTTTAGATACAAGACCTTTGCCGAAGTCTTAACTACTGCAAGGGAACAAGAGCAGCTCAGCAATTTAATGAGGAGGGTACCTGCTAGTGGCATAAAGCGCCAAATCGGATAGGTCTCAGGAGGGGCTTCAGTCAGGCAGTTTGGTGCAACACCCTCGAAGCGTCAGATTGTCGTACTGCCTTCCTTTTCAGCCAGTTGAGTGTAGATTTTGTTATAAGAAGGGGCATAAAATGGCGGATTGCAGATTGGCCAAAACTTATGTCTCATTTGTGGCGCAGTAGAACACCGAGCCAGTCAGTGTCCTCAGAGTCGACAAGTTCCAAGAGAACCCACCTTAGCTCCAGTCGGACAACAGGAAATGAAGGTGTCAGTACCAGCAAGGCCATTGGCACCCTTTCAGTCTAGGCCGCCTCTGCCTTCCCAGCAGCACATGTCTCAGCACGCTCAAAAGAGCAATGGACAGCCGGCAGGACCCGTCAGGGGCAAGGGCAAGGCATTTACTCTTACTGTTGATCAAGCCAATGCCTCAGGAGAAGTTGTCACAGGTATTATTGTGGTGCATTCCTTTCCAGCATATGCTTTATTTGATTCCGGTGCTACTCATTGTTTTATTTCGTCTAAGTTCATTAGCAAGCATAATATATCCTGTGACACTGTGCACCGGGGTTGGACTATTAGCACTGGGAATGGGACAGTGTTGTGTAACAAGGTGTGTCCACAATGTCCCGTTGTTATTTGTGGCAGGGAATTCATCACGAATTTCCTGTTGATTGACAACTGTGACTTTGACATTATCTTAGGTATGGACTGGCTTAGCCAGGTGCATGTAGTCATAGATTGTCAGAGAAAAAGTGTAGTGTTTCGGGTTCCCAATTTATCAGAGTTCTAATTTTCTGCTAGAGGCAAAAGTCTCGATCAGGCTGCAGACCCGGATGTAGTGTATACGGAAACCTTGGCAACATTAGATGGGGGTCAGACCGACATTCCTGTAGTAGTAAGGGACTTCCTGGATGTGTTTCCTGAAGATTTACCCGGATTGCCTCCAGATAGAGAAGTTGAGTTTACAATTGATGTGCTTCCGGGTACTGCCCCAATCTCCAAGGCACCGTATCGAACGGCGCCAATAGAGCTGGCAGAGGTGAAAAGCAAATTCAAGAGCTTCTGAATAAAGGTTTTATCAGACCAAGTACGTCACCGAGGGAGCTCCAGTATTACTGGTAAAGAAGAAGGATAGGACACAGAGATTATGTATTGACTACAGAGAGCTAAACAAGGTGACTATCAAGAACAAGTATCCTTTGCCCAGAATCGATGATTTATTTGATCAACTTTGTGGTGCAACAATATTTTCCCGCCTGGATCTCCGCTCTGGCTATCATCAATTGAAGGTGAAAGCATCAGATATTCCTAAGACTGCTTTTCGCACGAGATATGGACATTACGAGTTCCTGATAATGCCTTTTGGACTCACCAATGCCCCAGCAGTCTTTATGGCTCTGATGAATAGGGTGTTCTCTCCTTATTTGGATAAGTTTGTCATAGTTTTCATTGATGATATCCTTATTTATTCCAAAACTCGGGAAGAACATGCAGAACATTTGAGGACCGTGCTGCACGTATTGAGAGAGAGACGGTTATATGGAAAGCTCAGTAAATGTGCATTTTGGTTGGAAAGTGTGGACTTTCTTGGACACATTATTTCAGGCCAAGGTATTGGAGTGGATCCAAAGAAAATGAAAGCAGTAGAAAAGTGGCCAACTCCTAAATCAGTAACAGAGGTGAGACAATTTTTGGGTTTAGCTGGATATTATAGAAAGTTTGTGAAAGAATTCTCCAAGATTGCTAAACCCTTTACACAGTTGACCAAGAAAGGGGAGAAGTTTAATTGGACAGAAGAGTGTGAGGCAGCTTTTGCAGAATTAAAGCACAGGTTGACAACCGCACCGATTCTTGCTATTCCGGATCAGTTCGGTGGGTTTGTCATACATAGTGATGCGTCAGGGCAGGGGATTGGTTGTGTGCTTATGCAACACGGTCGAGTGGTGGCCTATGCCTCAAGACAACTCAAGACACATGAGCAGAACTATCCAACTCATGACCTAGAATTGGCAGCTGTTATCTTCGTCTTAAAATTTTGGCGACATTATTTACTGGGGACGCGAGTGGAGATTTTTACAGACCATAAGAGTCTGAAATATATTTTCATCCAAAAGGAATTAAATATGAGACAGAGAAGATGGTTGGAACTCATGGCAGAGTATGATCTTAATCTTCAGTACCATTCAGGACATGTAAATGTGGTACCAGATGCGTTAAGTAGAAGACCGGCTGCCATGATCCTCACACAACAGAAGGCGTTGATCGAAAAAATGAGAAGGTTAACCCAGGAAGTGGTTATCCCTGGAGCAGTAGCTCATTGTTTGACACTACAACTCCAGTCATCTTTAATAGACAAAATAAAGGAAGCTCAGGCAGGTGACAAGCAACTCCAAAAGTTCAGGGGTCAGATGGAAGCTGGACTGAGAAAGGATTTACTTCTTCATGAAGATGGCTCTTTGAGATATGGTGCACGATTATGCGTGCCTAAAGGAGAAGTTAGACAAGAGTTATTGCTCGAAGCTCATAATTCTCCATATAATATTCATCCTGGTGGAACAAAGATGTATCGGGATCTTAAGCAACATTTTTGGTGGCATGGGATGAAAAGAGAAATAGCCAGATTGATATCCAAATGCCTTGTCTGTCAACAAGTAAAGCTGAGCACCAAAGGACTGCTGGTTTATTGCAACCACTTCCTATTCCTGAATGGAAATGGGAACATATTACTATGGACTTTGTGACTGCATTGCCAAGAAATTCGAAAGGTCACAATGCTATCTGGGTCATAGTTGACAGACTAACCAAGAGTGCTCACTTTATTCCTTTTAGAGTGGGGCAGTCCACTGAAATTTTGGCAGAACGCTATATGCAGGAGATAATAAGATTGCATGGGGTTCCAGTAAGTATTGTGTCAGATCGAGACACCAGATTTTTGTCTCATTTCTGGCAGAGCCTGCAAACTAGTCTGGGAAGCAAGTTGAAGTTCAGCACTGCTTACCATCCCCAGACTGATGGACAATCTAAAAGAGTAATACAAACTCTCGAAGACATGCTACGAGCCTGTGTTTATGGATTTCAAGGGGTCCTGGGAAGATCACCTACATTTAGTTGAATTCTCATATAATAATAGTTATCAGTCTAGTATTCAGATGTCACCATTTGAGGCTCTATATGAACGGAAATGCAGATCACCCATCTGTTGGGACGACATTGGTGAACGGAAACTACTTGGTCCAGAGCTCATTACTCAGACTGTGGATAAAGTAACCCAGATCAGGAAGCATCTTCAAGCTGCACAGGACCGGCAACGGAGTTGGGCAGATGGGAAAAGGAGACCCTTGGAGTTTGTGATTGGAGATCATGTATTTCTTAAAATATCACCTACTCGAAGAGTGATTAGATTTGGAAGTAAAGGAAAGCTAAGTCCACGATATATTGGGCCATTTGAAGTCGTAAAGCGAATTGGTGCTGTTGCTTATAAACTGGCATTGCCTCCAGCTTTGGCAGGAGTACACGATGTGTTTCATGTGTCTCAGCTTCGGAAATATGTACCTGATGAGAAACACATTCTTGATTATTCCGAATTAACGCTGAGACCGGATTTGACTTATGCAGTTCAGCCGGTGGCAATACTTGATCGTAGAGAAAAGGTCCTTAAGAACAAGGTGATTTCTTTAGTTCGAGTAGCCTGGGACCCTAATGCCCCAGGAGATTCCACCTGGGAGCTGGAGGAAGAAGTTTGAGAGAAATACCCTTACTTATTCTCTGACTCTCAGGTATCACAGTATAAGATCTTACTTCTTATTGCATTCTAAGTATCTATTTAAATTTCGCGGACGAAATTTTTTTTAGGTGGGTAGAAGTGTAACCCTCCGCTGTCAGTATACGTGTCACCGTCATATACGATATGAAGTACGTAGGAAATTGACCAACCTGAAAACCCGACTATACTAGTTTCAGTGTCACAACTGATTTTTCTCACCATTTAGATTTTTGTTCTAAAGTTTTCTAAACTTTTCCGAGTTATTTTGGAAAATATCCAATATCGTTGTTAACCTAATCAGATGATTAACTCAAGGAATTTTTAATTTGCAAATAGGGAAAAATTTCTAGAATCTACTTCGGTTATAAGCTTTAAAATATTATTTTCTACCTTCCAGTATTGTTGAAAATTTTTCGGAATTAGTCCAAAATCGGGCCGAATGGGTGTCGCCCAGTCTCACGGATCCTTTCGGGATTTTTAATTGACAAACCGGTTTAAATTTTTACAATCCGATTTTTCCTTATGTCTTAGATTAATATTCCCTATTTTTCCTAATTTTTGGGGACTGTTCGACACTAGTCAAATTCGGACCCTATTATTTAAATATTATAAATTAATAAATACTAAAGCTTAACACTAATCCCCTATTCATTTACCCTGTTACAGGACCAGAATTTTCCAGGGAACTCGGGTAACCGACCTTAAGAAAAATCTCAACCTCTCTACACTCTTCTTAATGGGATATTTCATTAGTTATATAAACCCCAGTCTCATTTTAACCTTTAACGATAATCTCTCTCTCTCTCTCTCTCTCTCTCTCTCTCTCTCTCACACACACACACACACACACACACACACATCCAGCGCCCATTGCCAACACCCCTGCGCCACCGTCTTCCAACACCATCACCGCCGGCCACCCAACACCACCAGCGCCGGCCGCAGGCTCAAAGCACCACCAAACACCTCCCCGTCTCACTCTCTCTCGTTCACTGTATCACCACCACCACCTCGGGACTTTTAGCTCCAACCACAGCGGCCTTGCCGGAGCCCCAGCCATCGCCTGAGCCGAGTGCGCAGTCGAGAGCCACCGCGGCCACCTCCCACCGCAACTGACAGCAGCCTGCGCTGCTGTCGCTGCCGCTGTTCACTGGGCGCACGCACGGCATAGAGAGAAACCCATAACGGGTTTTGGGTATAAACCCGAAGCGCAACCCAAAACCGCAACCCACTTAAAGAGGTAAAATTTTCTAACAGCCCCTTGTAAATTAATATAATGTCATTTATAACCCTACAAAATATCTTTTAACACCCTGTTCATGTTCAGAATTTATAAAAGGGACCTTGAATCGTGCGTTAGCGATAACTTGGCCATTTGACGTCGGAATCGCGCGTTCTTGGTCTCGTTGGAATCAGGAGAGCGAGACTTCACTCATAAGGCAAGTGTTTCTCTGTGTTCTTGTTATTTCTTCAGATACACCATTTATAGCGTCGTATCATTTTGATATTATGATTATTCTAGATAAACGGCCTGTATTTTAGAGGTTGAGTAGAGGATCGAAGTAGAGAATTGACTTATGGACTCTTTGAGTGTGCATGCTAACATGGAGATAGCCAGGATAACTGCATGTACTCTGATTTCGTGTTACCGTTACATGTTACTTTGAGTTGTATGACCGTTACATGTTACTTTTAGTCGTACTACCGTTACATGTACTTTGATATGCGTGATAGTAATTCCTGTTACACATGATAGGCGAGTACATTGCTAAAATCATGCACATTCATCTACATAACTATAGAACGCAGGCCGTAACACTTGTTTACTATCTTTTTTCAGTTAAATCATGTCAAATCTTGTCATCCGTAACTGAACTCACTTTGGGATGGGGAGACTAGATGATTGATCAGATCTTATTAGGTGGGTGTACTGGATCCATTGTTTGTCCCACTGCAGGGGACGGGGTAGTGCTGGCTACCATATGTTATTGCTCATGAGCTCCCGTTTTCCGTTAATGTTTTAGATCATTGAGTTCCCGTTACATGTTACAGCCTTAGCGGGCTGGCCCTGGTTTCAGCAGCCAAGGATCTGTTTAAGGCCGTGATCCCAGGTATGCACGGGATACACCCACCTGACCGGATCTCCTCGATTGTTAAGTCTCATGGCACATGTTTATGCATTCATTGATCATGCTTGATTCCAGTGTGATTCTTGTTGTCCTCTATTTAGAGTTCTTGTTTACTTCCTGTGCATGTTTATACCTTGTTATTTCTTTGTTCATTTCCCTTTTCTTTGTACACTTGCTCGGTCGCATCTGAGACCCTGAGTTTGCTTGCCCAGATATAGATTTTGTGGTTATACCATCAGAGGAGGACGCGGAGTATCTAGACGGTTTGGGTGAGCAGCTGTAGAACAGCTCGTGAGGTTGTCGTCTCTTTTTGAGTTCGTATGTTTCATAGTTGTACATATGTTTTTCTATTTTTGTTACTGTATAATTATGCTGATGGACTCAGGTGTACTGTACTGTACTTTTGGTACTGTATTGACTGTGTTATGTACTCTTGTTACATGAAATATATCAGCAGTATTGTTACCATATAAGAAAACTTGTACAGATCTACAGCAGGCTTAACGTGTATACGTCGGAACGTTCTACCCGACGTGTACAGGTTGCCGATCATGTCATGTACTCTATTTTGATCAGTGGGACGTGACAATCCCCCTGTGTTTTCATCAAGTTTTTAAACAAAAAAAAAAGACATTTGTGAACCAGAGAAAGTACATCACCCAGAGCAATCTGTGTGTTGAAGAATTTAGACTTGTTTCATCTCAAGCAGTAGAAGACTACAATTCAAGAAATTGGTTCATATAGAACAAAATTTCATGATTCCAGTTATCATTTTGCCATTCTGGAAACCAAAAACCAAGGAAACAATTTGTGTGTTCAAGTAATATGCAGCTCATCATACTTAATATTTTCATTACTCCATGTTTCAGAACAAAAGATAAGAGTAGGCTGCAGGGACACAATTGCCAACATGACTACAAATAGGTCTACAAAATTTTCTCAGCATATAGAGAGATATCTACTACAATTAAGAAATTCAAACACTGTCCAACACAATTTTTGTTCCCTAAAAAAATATTAAAAGTTTAGACTTTCATTTCTTGTTGGCATGAATTGTTTGGAGCAAGCTAGATATCCTTGCAATTTTTCTTGGAGATTGATATTCTTTCATATAATTTGAAGAAAATGTTAATAAGTAATGGTTCTTTTATAGTATATAAAGAGAATTTTAAGTATAATCAGAATATGTTAGATTTTAACATGAATAAACAGGATCAATTGCATCTATGCATAGATATCAATATCATGTATAGTAGATCTTGAGATGGGGCTTTAAATAACATACATTTTCGAAGGACGATGAACTATAGAGAACA
Organism: Agave tequilana; assembly: GCA_038442645.1. Classification (NCBI taxonomy): domain Eukaryota; kingdom Viridiplantae; phylum Streptophyta; class Magnoliopsida; order Asparagales; family Asparagaceae; genus Agave; species Agave tequilana. Next base: position 145,801 of record JAVJIF010009811.1, read on the forward strand.
TTTAAAAGACATACCTCTTGGGGAATTGATCAACTGTACCCGGATCTGGATCTTCGCTGTAGGAAACGAGATGGAGAGCCTTCTCTCTGCTAAACCTAGCCTCCTATGGGTGGAGAATAATGTGTGGCTGTAGAGAGGGACTTCCTCTCTCTATGTATAATCCTTTGATTAGTGGCCTTCTCATAATACCCCTAACCTGATTAGAGAGTAGTACCAGGTCCCATCGACCTTTATAACTTAGTGCACTTATTAGATACATCTAATATGTTGACTAATATAAATTGCGCGTGTGTTATGATATGGGATAGAAACAGGGTATGAATTGAATCAGAAAATATCTTACAATCTCCCACTCGAGACATACCCGACTAAAATTTTGAAAAAATATTTATTTTGAAAAACTTTTATATCCCATATCACAATTTTATTTTTAAAAGAGGATGGCCATCCTTTGATTTTTGAAAAAACTCACACGTAAAATTTATCGTTAGTGATGGTGCACTCAAACTACTGGCACTCTACGACTAAGAGGATGACTAGCACGGTTCACGGACAAATTTCGGTCAAGCTTTATGCTTTTGCCTAATTTATATCGTAAACTTTTGGGCTAATTACCCTTACAATTTTTGAGAGATACTTTATTGGTGGAGTTTAGTACGTATATGGCAAATATACATGTATGTATATAATACATTTTCATAAGTGTCCTGCAACATGTGCTTACCAGATACATGTCATCTCAATACTTAGACGACCGTCATGCGAATACCATCGCTCATATTGAGATGAAAGCTTAAGGTCGTAGAGCCTACCCACGTTCAGCCTAAGCGATCTTGAGAATCATCAGTAGTCTTCTCCAAAGGCACTTTATACTTTAACATGTGCAACTACACAACTTTAACTTTAACATTATAAATGCGCATTTAATAATATCAGCTAAAATAAAATACCATATAATAACTGCATGCCATCATAATAACTATCTGAGAAAAATCTCATGTAACTGAAATATAGAATGTATTAAGGACACAAATGGCATTACTAAAAATTTGACATAAAACTCCCACTCAAAAGGAAAATCACAGATATACTTTCACTCAGAAAAACAATAATCATGATGACTCTAGTACCCCATGCATGCATAATGTTCCTGAAGGTGATCACTAAGAGTCTTTTAGTAAGTAGGTCTGTAATATTCTCCATTGTGGTCTTTTGCACTATGTCAAATTTAGTGCATTAGATTGACATAAGAAGCTAATGCAAAATGAAACTCCTTTATACTGCCAACTAAAGTTGAGTGCAAAAATGAAATTCAATGAGCAATGTATAATCTCACTCAGCTATCTAGTTACAAGACCAAATTATCACCATGTTGTATTAATAATTAAATCAATTGTATAAGTCAAAAGTGACCTAATCAGTCAATACATAGTCTAACACTGTAGAAGGTACTTCCTCTCCTAAGCTAATGAGCTCTTATAGGATCAAAATACAATGATAGATCTAAGAGCAATATCATTTAAACTACAACATAAGATAATAAAAATTTAGGTATGGTGTTCTGGAGTAACAATTTCTTAATCTTTCAGAAAACTATAGAAAGGTCCAGAGTTTTGATCATCCTGATCGATCTAGCCATAATATTCTCCCCCTCGATCAGACCTTACAGCTTTCATCTTTCGATCCAATTGTCGCTCAACTCCTAATTGAAAAAACTTGAAAACTTCTAAGGAATCAGATTTCTGGTGGAGGAGGAAGACATAGGCATAACGAGAGAAATCATCAATGAATGTGATAAAATATCTATGACCTCCTCGAGGAGTAGGGAAAGGTTCATAAATATCAGTATGGATAAGCTGAAGCAGATCAGTACTCCTTTCTGACTTATATTTTTTCAATTTGATTAATTTTTCTCGAATACAATCAAGACATATAGAGAAATCAAAGAAATCGGCCAATAACACTTTCTTCACAAGAGAATGTAATTTTTCTTTAGAAATATGGTCAAGACGTTGATGTCATAACATAGAGGATTGTAAGAAAATCCTAGAGCGTTTTGTAGAAGCAAGCAGAACATTATGGGAGGAACTGACACCTGATAAAAACTTCTCATATAATACATCCAATATCAATCTGAATAAACTATCAACCAGCAAAGCAGAGCCAATAGATTCACTATGGATGTTGACATCACAACCAGAATCCTTAAAAATGACATCGTATCTAAAGGAAATTATTCTGAAATATAGATCAAAGTATGCTCAAAATGCTATATAAAAAATTTCTTCCAAATTTATACTTGACAAGAATTTAAAACTTGTCTGAAAGTTTCTATGAACTCCATATACTGCCTACCCTTGACAGATCCCTCAAACTGATGCTTGATGACCACAAGCAAATCTTTAGCATTTTCCTTTTCAGAAATTCACCAAACATAATGGGATCTGTAGAACACTTAATTATGAGAATACTCATCTTGTTGGTCTTAATCTATTTGTCAATGGACACCTGAGTTGCTATCTTTTGAGCATTAGTAGTTACTGGGTCAATAATGTGCTTGTCTTCAGTTAGCACAAATTATAATCAATAAATACAATACTATCTGGAGTTTCATCTTTCATGATGAATAATTTGAGTATGTCAAGGTCTTTAATCCAGTCAAATGCTTCTGAATTAAGGTAAGATTCATAACTACAGCGGAAATAAATTCTTGACTGGATTAATATTTACTGGCACATAATAAAATTATGTGAATATATATACATTAATTATTTACTATCACGAGCCTATCCGAGGTTAGGATGGTTGAGTCAGAGTGGCATTGTGTTCATGGTTCATGTCTTTCCACTCTGCGGGTCCGACAATCAATAATTTAATCTTGCCTTTGGGCAATGACTAATTATGATTGTACCAGTTGATAGAATCATGCTCTTAACTAGATTAATATTTACTGGCACACATAAAAAATTATGTGAATATATGTGCATTAATTATTTACTGTCACGAGCCTATCCGGGGTTAGGATGGTCGAGTTAGAGTGGCATTGTGTTCATGGTTCATGCCTTTTCACTCTGCGGGTCCGACAATCAACAATTTAATCTTGTCTTTGGGCAATGACTAATTATGATTGTACCCAGTTGATGATAGAATCATGCTCAAGACTAGACTAACCACGTTCGGTTCAATTACAGACACTTCCTATCCTTTGGGTTTAGGGTTATCCTAATTTTATCGACACGTATAGTCTATCTTGCCCTACTAGGTTACCTTAAAATTCTATAATCACCTTTGGGTGATAAATATAATTTAAATAATCTAGCACCACTGTCAATCTTAATGGGTCACAACTAGAAAGCTCCAAAATAAGAGTAAAACAAAATATGTTACTGAATGGTCTACCTTTGGGTAGATCTACCTAGTCATATTAGGTTTTACTCAAATGATCGTTAATCTTATCTCACATAAACCTCATTAGAGATTATACTTTATAGAATATGATAATATTTGCTTTCACCAAGAAATTTTAGTGAAAATCATAAACTTTACTGAACTTTTATTAGTGATAGTAGAGATCCATCAATCTTTAAGGTGTACTCTATGTACAATCCAAGAACGATCTTTTACATGGTCTTACCACTCCTTAAAGTTTGTACCATTCAATTTAGACTACATAAGTGTACAATTTCTCATCAATTTAATATAAACATTGCATTTAACAAAACTCTACTATAATAGCCATAAAAAATGAATTTCAGAAAATATGACCAGTCTAACCGATAGAGCTGTAGGTCAAACTTTCAGAACAAGCTGTGTCTCTATATGCCAACACTATATTGGCCCAATATAGATACCCTAGAGTCCAGGTCATATGTAAGAGAATAGCCTTCCTTTAGGCCGACTGTCACTTTATAGGATTGGTCCCAAAGTTTAAGTAATCTATATTGACCATATAATATATG
>JAVJIF010009812.1:0-79929 GCA_038442645.1 Agave tequilana
TCTAAACCTTTTCTCTTTTACATAATACTTGTGCAAAAACTTCACACTATCTTTTCCTTTCCTAATCAAATTTTTGGCGCCGTTGCCGGGGAGAGCAACGGTTTTGGTTTAAAGTGAATAACTAAACGCATTTTCTTCTCTGTTGCGGGACAGGTGAAGAAACAGAAACAAATAGCATTGCAGTAACATATAAGTGGACCTGGGCCTCTACTCTTGAAAGCAGAGACCAGGATCCATCAGTTTTGCTGCAGAATCCCAGCCCCAGCCGCAGATTTGCGGCAATCCTAAGTTCACTACTGACAAGTTTTCTGCAGGGTCTTCAGTTTTGCAAAATACAGCTTCTGCAATAATTCTTTTCTTGTATGCTTCACCATACTCCTGCTAATTATAATAAACAGTAAAACATTGGTTGAAACGTAAAAAATTGTTTAGACATTTGCATTCTAGGCACGTGTCTTTTCAATTCATTTACTTTTACTGTTGAAGAGTGCTGGAGGCAAGGTACGTACGCATTGCATATTGACTAGGACTCACTCTTTGTTTGATTTAATTACGCTTTGAGTGAACCTTGTTTGTTGATATCGTACACTTGCACAAATCGAATTTAAGGGCATTACCCATAAATAAGATAAGGTGGGGGATTTTATCACCCTTTCCTTAGCCCAAAAACCACTATCCCAGCACTCACTAACCCAAGCTTATTTAATAAAAAAAAAAGTAGACGTTGGCCCTAGGGACATCTCGGACTCACTTAGGAGATTATCCTAAGGGGAAAAGTGTTGGAAATTGACTCTTGCAAAATCAGTGTTTAGGAAAGGGATTGAGGGCCGAAAGCCCGAAGGTTGGTGGTTTACTTAATTAAGGAACGTCTCTGACGGAAAACCTCCCAACAACCTTGACCTTTCCTGGCTGATTAGCTTGTGGTCAAAGTCTACACTAAACCTCCCGTGGACAGTCTAATCAGTTAGGAGTCGTCTAGGTCATAAGTCTACCCTAACTTAGGTTAGAATTTTTTTCTTGATTGTTTATTTGTTTTTGTTTCTTTTGTTTGTGATTTTTTGTGTGATATGGCATTCAACAATTCTTTCCATCCTAATAATAATCCATATTTCACACAGACTCCATTCTATTCGGATAATTCCAACCCGTATTTTATAATATGCACCACCAAATACACTGGGTTGGCCTTATCCGAATCATTCCAACCCATGCCCACAATCTAATAACCATAATTCCATAATGATTTCAACTCGTCACAGAGTCATTGGGATTCACGTACCCCGAGTCAAATTTTCAAACTCCTTGTCCACCATATTCACCTTGTCCACAGTAATTTATTTACCGATTCCGCTTCATATACTCCTTTTTCTGAATCACTAATTGAAGAAAAATCTGAGTTACTAAGGAGTTTAGAAGCCAATCTTCAGAGGGTCGAGCAAGAACATCCAAAAACATTGGCCTTTCCAATTCCACAGTATTTTCAAGAGTCTTACTTAGTTCCACCTCTTCATAATGAACAACCATTTGTCATGGAAACAAGTAAAGAACTCTTGTATGAGTCCAAGCTTCAATCTCCACACATGTGTGACTCACATTATTTACAAACTTTCCAAAGTCAAGATTCTTATACTCCCATTCTAGAGCAGCCATTTGTAGAAATATCACGTTTAGAAAAGAGTATAAACATCTTGCAAGAGTCGTTGTTACAATATAAAAAAACACGTGTTGAGTCTTTCAATAAGGTGGATGAACAATTGAGTCAATTGGTTAACATCTATAGGAATGAGGAAACTCTATCTTATCAATCTTTGACCAATTCAACTATGCCCACACTCTATTGATATGACCAAGACTCCTATCATTTTAGAAATCATGATTCAATTTCAGCACAACCACCTAAACTTGTCCCAACTTCAAAACCCATTGACATTTTGGCAGTTTTCTTTTCCTAAAATTGAACTTGAACATGAATATGATCCTGAACTTTCACTTGATGATTCAATTTTACTTCCTGATTCAATTATGACTCCGGTGTCTTCACCTGATTTCACTCCATTTCCAAGTCAGTATTGGATCCAGTGCCTATCCATTGTGAAATTGAATCACCAACTCTTATGATGATCATATTGACTTGACCAATTCCATACTTTGAAAGTCCCATTGATAAATTGACAAGTTCACATTTTTGTGGAATTGAACTACATGAGGAATGTGATCTCGAACCCCAACTTAGTGATTCAATTCTTTTTTCCTGATTCAATAATGATTGGGGTATCTTTACCTGACTTCAATCTTTTCCCGGAGTCGACGTTGGATCCTGTCCCAATTCATAATGAAGTTGAATCACCCATCTTTGAGGATCATATGAACTTGACCAATTCTACACTTCTGAAGATACTATTGACAAATAGGCAAGTTCTCCATTCTTTGGTATTGAACTACATGAGAAAATGTGACCTAGATTCTCACTATCTCTTTACTTCTGAAACTGATTGTACAATTCTGACGGAAAACGTTGACCTAGTTTGGAAGAATTGTATGGCGATGAGCTTGAATTCCTTAATATTGAAAGTAAAGAGATATCACCCATATTAGGTCACATTTCTATTGTTGGACAATACATGTGGACTTGAGCTTCATTTCTTGACTTGGACCTAATTCCTGAAATCATTTCGACTCCTGAACCATCACTTAACTTAAGTCACTTTCCTGAGTCGGTATTAGATCCTGTCCTTCCTGAGTCCAAGTCAACAGTTCTATCATTTCATACACCACTTTGGGACAGGTAGTTGACAAATTTGACTCCGAAATTAGTTATGCAAAATGGAATTAGATGGGGTCAAATACTTAATAAAGATCCTTCATGGATTTATCTTTTTAGTGGGTTGTATTCATGATATTTCTGGCTGGGTTCCTCCAAACCCAAAGTAAAGTTGATTGGGCCTGTTTCGTGGACCAACAGACCTCCGCCACCGGAACCACCACCTTGAGGTAATTTTTTTTCCTTCCCTCTCTATTTGTTTCATGCATACATATATCACGATGCATTGAGGATAATGCATGAGATAAGTATGGGGGAGGGTTTACTAACATAGAGTTTTTAGATTTTCTTTCTTTTACACTTCTTTTAGAAATAAAAAAAAAGGAAATTCTTGATCCATGTTTAAAGAATCAAACTTAACTTTAGGGATTAAGGAAGCTCTAAAACTAAGATTTCTAATTATAAGTCGAAAAGAGGAGTTTTGTTAGATTTTTAGGTTAAGTAATAAAGGATTAGATAAATACTAGATTTTATTCTTTCTTTAGGATATATACATTAAACATATTGAAGGATTAATCAAAGACTTTGTGACTTTATTTACATATATATAATAATAAAAAAAGAAAAAAATGTGTAAATAAATAATAAATAATAAATACTTAGCCACTAATTAAGCTGGTTAGCTGTGCCTCAAGAAGCATGGCCAGTCATGCCTAAAGGTGGTTAAGTCCTTAAATTCCTTCGTGGCGTTTTTTACTCGAGTCATCGAATCCTAGGGATGTTTTCCATCTGGTGCCCTAAGACCGTCTGGTTGGGAGTCATCGGTAAGAGACTCGCTACAAGAGTAAACTAGAAAGCCTAAGGATGCTAAGGAAATAAAAATTGTATATATATAAAAAAAAGAAAAAAATTATATATATTAGTAAATAAATGAACTTAGTCTAAGAAAGATCCTTCATATTTATAGATGTATATATCCTAGGATTGATGCAAAATCCAGTTTTTGATCTTTTCCCTAAAAACTTAACCTAAATTGAAAACAAAACTCTAAATAGATACTTATAAGAGGAATGACAAGTTTAGGGTAACTGAAACCTATAACTCAAGTTAGAATCTTTAAACATGGATCAAAATTTCACTAACCCTTTTTATTTTTCTTTATGGATTTTGTGGGTGTAATCCGCTGAAAACCCTCAGGAGACAACACTCCTCCTCTAGGGTAACCTAGAGGTTTAACGGCTTGTTGCACGTGCTCAGTGCAATCGTGTCACCTACGAAAGTGGTGTAATAAACTAGTTAGGATTTTCTTTTTCTTTCTTTTTCTTTCTTTTTTGCTCGGACGAGCAAAAGAATAAGTGTGGGGGTGTGATTGGTATTCAATTCTGCATATTTTACCACATTATTCCCATGCATATTACAAATAAAATATGATTTTTACTCATATTCTCTCTATTTTTGCAGGTGCACATCTGAAATAAGAAAAAGCCCAAAATCTCTTTAATTAGAAATAATTAAAAGAGATTAATTCAAAGCCCAAAAGAAGCCCAAAATAAACCCAGGATCTAGAGAATTCTACGCGCCAGCTCAAGATACTAGAAGGCCACGTGGATAACAACCTCGTAACAAACTTGTAACAAAAATCTGGTATTCAACTGCCTTGATCTTGCCGCCAAATCCAGGATTTTGCCGCCAATTTGCGGCAGTTACAGGGTTGTTGGAGCCCGGATTTCTCTCCAACAACCAGGGCTCTAGATCCTTCTCTCTGAGGCGGACCAGGGCTTGCGCAAAAGAGTGTGGAAGAGAGATTAGAGATTAGAGATTAGATGCTTGTATTTTGTAGGATTTTTCTCTAGAATTTTTGTAGTGCTCTAGATCTTCTTCCTCCCTAGAAATTCTGCAAAAGAGAGTTGTAAGAGAGAGAAAGCTTGTGTACACCAAGAGTGACAACTTGTGAGGAAAGGATTCATCCTTCTCTTCTCTCTACTTGAGCTTTTTTTTAGTATTACTTGCTTTCTTTAATTCTATCTTTACTTACTTGCACTTTATTCATGCTTTGCTTTTCTTTTATTGTAATGGCTAGTAGCTAATTCTTCTCATGTCTAGCTAACCACTAACCTTGCTAACTACTAACTCATGGGTGATTGCTATCTTTAATCTTGCAAGTTGTATGGCCTTCTCTTCTCCGATGGGTTACTTTCATGCTGGCTATATCTTATTGTAATTCTCCATATGATTCATGTGTGCCTCATTTAGAGCCTTGTCTTTAGAACAAGTGCTGTGATGGAACATGGAGATGGATCACCAATATGCTATTTGTTGTACAACGTCTTTACTTCCATTAATGAATGTTGTATCTTCTTCCTTAGCATCCCTTGAGTATAGCTCTTTTGATTCCATTATTGAAAGTCTAATTGTAGGCCAATGACATCTATGAGGCTACAAGACAAGTCCAAGAATGATCACCCGTCATCCAAGTGGGAAAGTAATTAGACCAACACGCAAGACAAATCTTTGCCGATGAATCAACATGAGGCATGCATTCACCATCACGGAGTTTAGTAAGTTTTAGCAAGGTAGTAAGGTTAGCTAGTCATGATCTTCTCATTTTAAGAGTCTTTTCAAAGTTTTCTTTCTTTTAGTGTTAATCCAAAAGCTAATCTTGTTTTGATTTCTTTTCATTTTCCATCATGAACATATCCACCAATTCTTTTACTTCTTTCTCCAATTCATTTTTATTCTTTTAAGACAAAGAAGAATCTTCGTTTTCTTTCTTCACTACCAACCGTAACGCTTCCATCGCAAGCTCTCCCTGAGAATCGACTCGGTATAGCCCATGCTATAACGGAGATTGGAAAGGATACATCAATCATATTAACTACATTGTGAAGTGATCAAGCACTAGAGGTTGAATCTAAACCTTTCCTCTTTTACATAATACTTGTGCAAAAACTTCACACTATCTTTTCCTTTCCTAATCAAATTTTTCAAAATGTGATCGGGGTGGAACTAGCACTAAAAATGTGTATTGTGAAATCAAATGAAAAGCTTGAATGTGCTTAGTATACCCTCGATATTTCCGTTATAGCATTGGCTTAACGGGTCGTATCTACAGGGAAGGGAGGCGATAGAAGTATTAACAGTCTCTAGTCACGTCAGATGTTAACAATTCTTCTATGTTGAAAGAATGAAAAAGAAAAGAAAATGAAAACAAGCATGTGGTAGGTGAGGAGAGCGATGAAAACGTCGATAAGAAAAATAAGAAGAGGAACTTGAAAAAGATTTCTAAAACAAGGTAAAAGAAAACTCATGGCTACTAACTACTAAATACTCCACTAACCATACTAACCTCTTCGAGATAGTTGCCTCACATTTTGATCCTCGGCCATCACAATCCTTGTCTTCAAAGAAGCGATACAAAGCATGGCTCATGGATGATTCATAACAATCAAAACATTGCAACAAGAACAAGCAATTACAAGCATCACTCATTACACTACAAGCATGAAATAAAAGAGCATGAAATAAAAGAGAGTAGCTTGTTTAGCAAGTTAGCAAGTTAGCAGTTAGATGTTAGAACCCATCATCTATGGCCATCAATGGCTCTTGCAAGAACAAGGCCTTGTAGAGGCAACCCGATTCATGTGGATTATCAAGTAAGTGGTTAGATGGTTAGTGGTTAGTAGTTAGATTGCCATGAGAAGAAAAGTTAGCAAGAAATCATGTTAGAAGGTGAAGGAGATTACAATGGAGGAGAAAGGAGGCACCTTTACATAGAGTGTCACTTTCTATTACATCAATCCCTCTCAATCTCTCTCTCTATGAATCACTCAGCCCTACTACAATGATCTAAAAAGAAAAGAAAATACAAGAAATGAAGAACACTCACCTACACTACACCTAAAATCTGCACCTACTCCTAAAAACGAAGACTGCTCTCGGTTTGGCTCTCTGCAGGGCTATTTATAGGGCTCAGAAGGATCCAGAAGACGAGACGGGGCCACGCGTCGAAAATCGACGCGTGGCTCTTCAAGATTGCCGCGCCTTTGCCGCGTTTTGCGACAATTCCAGAGAATTAATTCTCTGAATTTCTTCTGAAGCTTCGTCTTACTTCTAGCTGCTTCCAGGTATATCCTATTTCTGGTACTTTCGCCGAATATTCGTCTGACAGCTCAGGAGTCTAGGTACAATGCATGTTCTAGAAAATCCTTTACTTGGCCTCCAAGAAATTGCGGGATTAATTACCATAAATAGGGATGAATTAGCATCTTTCTCCATCTTTGCCCTTGGACTTTGGATTTACCTGCAATTAAGACCAAAACACGATTTAGACGACTATTTATCATAAAAAACTGTGAGAAATGCGATATAATAATGCAGAATTTGTAGACTAATCACACCCCCACACTTATTCTTTTGCTCGTCCCGAGTAAAAACAAAGAAAGAAAAACTATACTACCAATTTTATTACACCACTTTCGCAGGTGACGCGATTGCACTGAGCGTGTGCAACAAGCCGTTAAACCTCTAGGTTACCCTAGAGGAGGAGTGTTGTCTCCTGAGGGTTTTCAGCGGATTGCACCCACAAAATCCATAAAGAAAGAAGACAAATGTTAGTGTTTTGAAAATTCATTTTGAAAGAGAGACATGTTTTCGAAATATTTTTGCAAAATATAAGTGATCTAAGGTCATAAGTCCACCTATAATTATTCTTTCTTAAACTTAGTCTCTATGCAAGATCTTGTCTTCAATTAAGGTAAGAATTCAAAATTGGATTGAATATTTTATCTTTCATAAAACCTAGATAGTATGCACACCGTGACAGTGAAGATTTCTGGGATTTCAACTCTAACCATCAAGCCATTTATTTATATATATTTATTTTCTTTTTCTCTTTTTTCTTCCCTTAGTTTAGGCTTTCTAGTTCACCCATGTAACGAGCCTATAACCGATGACTCCCAAACCAGTTGGTCTTAGGGCACCAGATGAGAAAACATCCCTCGGGTTTAAGGACTCGAGTGAAAAAGGCCACGAAACTAAAGGGGATTATTTATTTCTTTTACCACCGTTAGGCGTGAATAATCATGCTTCTTGAGACATAATTATCCAGCTTAATAAGTGATGTTTTATTTATATATATATTTTTTTCTTTTTATTTATTTTTTTTGCTTTTAAGGTCTTTGTTTCCATCCCAAAAATTGTGTAAGTGTGAAATGCATACTATCTAAGGCAACAATTCAAGATAAGAATATCTCTCCAATTTATCTTACTTAGCCTATAATTTTAAACAAGATCTATTATTTCAACTAGGTTTAAGATGTCATAATTAAGGCTTTCTTAATTTCTAAGATCATCTTAATTTTCTTAAAAATAGATCAAACTTTGTCTCTAATTTCAAAAAGTTTTTAAAGAAAGAGAAAAATACAAAAGGGAAGATTTCTAAAAGTATCCTAAAAGAAGTGTAAAAGAAAGAAAAGATTTCTAAAAGTATCCTAAAAGAAGTGTAAAAAGAAAGAAAATCTAAAAACTCTATGTTAGTAAACCCTCCCCCACACTTCTCTCATGCATTGTCCTCAATGCATCGTGATATATGTATGCATGAAACAAATAGAGAGGAAGGAAAAAATTACCTCAAGGTGGTGGTTCCGGTGGCGGTCTGATTGGTCCACGAAAGGCGGCCCAATCATTATTACGTGGAGTCCGAAGGAACCCACCAGAAACCTCCATGATACAACCACTAAAAAAGATGTATGCATTTATAATTTTTATTAAAAATTTTACCCCATCTAATTTTCAAAAGAATTTCAGAGTCAAATTTATCAAGATCCTTGTCCAGAATGGAGTATGAAAAGATGGAATGATTGATTTGGACTTGGAAAAATGGGAACTAATACCGACTCAGAAAAATGACTTAAGTCAAGTAAAGGTCGGGAGTCGAGATCGGTTCAAGAAGTGGGTCCAAATCAAGAAGATGAAGCTCAAGTCCACATTCATTTCCCCATGCTGGAATGTGAATATCTAAGATTGGTGATTCAAGTTCAGGAGGGATGGGAATCAAAACTGACTCTAAAATGTTACTCAAATTGGGTAACAAAACAGGTGTCAATAGTGATTCGGGAATTTGAACAAGATCACAAACTTGGGGATCAAAGTCACATTCCTCATTCAGTTCAATTCCACAAAAATGAGAACTTACCAATTTATCAAATGGACTTTCAAAAGTATGAAATTGGTCAAGTTCAATATGATCATCATGAATGATTGGTGATTCAATTTCACAATGGATAGGTACAGGATTCAATACTGACTCGGGAAAGGGATTGAAATCAGGTGAAGATACTGGAGTCATAATTGAATCAGGAAGTAGAATTGAATCATCAAGTGGAAGTTCAGGACCATATTCATGTTCAAGTTCAATTTCAGTAAAAGGAAAACTTGCCAAAATATCAATGGGATTTGAAGTTTGGACAAGTTCAGATAAGTGTGCTGAAATGAATCTTGATTTCCAAAATGACAAGAGTCCTGGGTCATATCAATAGAGTTTGGCATAGTTGAATTAGTCAAAGGTTGATAAGATAGAGTTTCCTCATTCCTAATAATGTTAACCAATTGACTCAATTGTTCTTCCACCTTATTGATAGACTCGGCATGTGATTTTTGACATTGTAATAAAGACTCTTCAAGATATCCAAACTCTTATCTAGACTTGATGTATCTCCAAATGGTTGCTCTAGAATGAGAGTATAGGAATCTTGGTTTTGGAAATTTTGTGAATGATTTGAGTCAAAAATGTGTGAAAATTGAAGCTTGGACTCACACAAGAGTTCTTTACTCATTTTCAAGGCAAATGGTTGTTCATTATGAGGAGGTGGAACTGAGTAAGACTCTTGAAAATATTGTGGAATTGGAGGGGCCAATATTTCTTGAAGCTGTTGCTCGGCCCTCTGTAGATTGGCTTTTAAACTCTTTGTAACTCAGATTTTTCTTCAATGGGAGGTGTAGAAGAAGCAAATTTGGGGAATGAATATTGTGGACAAGGTGAATATGGTGGACAAGGAGTTTAAAAATTTGACTCGGGGTACGTGAATCCCCAATGACTCTGTGACGAGTTGAAATTATTTTGGAAATTATAGTCATTAGATTGTGAGTATGGGTTGTATTGATTCGGATAAGGCCAACCCGGTGTATTTGGTTGGTGCATATTAAAAACGCCGGGTTGGAATTATCCGATCCAAATGGAATTGGTGTGAAATATGGATTCATGTTCGGATTGAAAGAATTATTTTTGTTGAATGCCATTTCACACAAAAAATCACAAAAAAGAAAGAATCAAACAACAAACAAAAATAAAACAAAAAATCAAACCAAGCCAAGAGGAGGGTTGACCTAGACCTAGATGAAATGTCCCTAGGGGCCAACGTCTATTCAAATTTTATTAGGGCTTGGGTTTGTGAGTGGGGAGATGATTTTTGGCTAAGGAAGAGTAATTAAATCCCCACCTTATCTTGTATGGTTTTGCCCTTAAGTTCAATTTGTGCAAGTGTGCAATATAGACAAGAATATAACACAAAGCGATAAATCACTCACGTGTTTGTCCTATGCTATATGCAATGCCATATGTACATCTCCATCCAGATCACAACAACAGAACAAAATACAGTATATTGGAATTGAATTGACACGTGCCTAAATTCAAATGTCTAAACCGTTTTAAAAGCGTCCAATTACCGTATTTTAGTTCTTTTATTTTTTTGTGGTGTGTAGGCAAGCAAAGCAGAAAGATAGCAGCACAAATCACTAGCTATTACAAGATACACATCCCAGAACAAACAATATACAGAATTATTGCACAATGGCCGCGGTGGCGCGGCAAAAGTCGCGGTTTCGCGGCTTTCCTTCCAAATCTGGGGCCCTGCTTTCTAGAGCAGGGAGAGGCAAAACTAGTTTATGTACTGCAATGTTAAGCACCTGAAAATATTGCCCTGCACACCAAAACAGAGAAGACAAATGTTAACAAAAACGTGACATCAAAACCATTCCCTTCCCCGGCAACGGCGCCAAAATGTGATCGGGGTGGAACTAGCACTAAAAATGTGTATTTGTGAAATCAAATTAAAAGCTTGAATGTGCTTAGTATACCCTCGATACTTCCGTTATAGCATTGGCTTAACGGGTCGTATCCATAGGGAAGGGAGGCGATAGAAGCATTAACAGTCTCTAGTCACGTCAGATGTTAACAATTCTTCTATGTTGAAAGAATGAAAAAGAAAAGAAAATGAAAACAAGCATGTGGTAGGTGAGGAGAGCGATGAAAACGTCGATAAGAAAATAAGAAGAGGAACTTGAAAAAGATTTCTAAAACAAGGTAAAAGAAAACTCATGGCTACTAACTACTAAATACTCCACTAACCATACTAACCTCTTCGAGATAGTTGCCTCACATTTTGATCCTCGGCCATCACAATCCTTGTCTTCAAAGAAGCGATACAAAGCATGGCTCATGGATGTTCATAACAATCAAAACATTGCAACAAGAACAAGCAATTACAAGCATCACTCATTACACTACAAGCATGAAATAAAAGAGCATGAAATAAAAGAGAGTTAGCTTGGTTAGCAAGTTAGCAAGTTAGATGTTAGAACCCATCATCTTTGGCCATCAATGGCTCTTGCAAGAACAAGGCCTTGTAGAGGCAACCCGATTCATGTGGATTATCAAGTAAGTGGTTAGATGGTTAGTGGTTAGTAGTTAGATTGCCATGAGAAGAAAAAGTTAGCAAGAAATCATGTTAGAAGGTGAAGGAGATTACAATGGAGGAGAAAGGAGGCACCTTACATAGAGTGTCACTCTCTATTACATCAATCCCTCTCAATCTCTCTCTCTATGAATCACTCAGCCCTACTACAATGATCTAAAAAGAAAAGAAAATACAAGAAATGAAGAACACTCACCTACACTACACCTAAAATCTGCACCTACTCCTAAAAATGAAGACTGCTCTCGGTTTGGCTCTCTGCAGGGCTATTTATAGGGCTCAGAAGGATCTAGAAGACGAGACGGGGCCACGCGTCGAAAATCGACGCGTGGCTCTTCAAGATTGCCGCGCCTTTGCCGCGTTTTGCGGCAATTCCAGAGAATTAATTCTCTGGATTTCTTCTGAAGCTTCGTCTGACTTCTAGCTGCTTCTAGGTATATCCTATTTCTGGTACTTTCGCCCGAATATTCGTCTGACAGCTCAGGAGTCTAGGTACAATGCATGTTCTAGAAAATCCTTTACTTGGCCTCCAAGAAATTGCGGGATAATTACCATAAATAGGGATGAATTAGCATCTTTTTCCATCTTTGCCCTTGGACTTTGGATTTACCTGCAATTAAGACCAAAACACGATTTAGACGACTATTTATTCATAAAAACTGTGAGAAATGCGATATAATAATGCAGAATTTGTAGACTAATCAGTGATCGACCTGCGGTGATAGTTGGGTGAACACCGGGCAAAGGTCGACCGCGAGCGAGAGTTAGCGGCCATCCATCGCGATACCACAGAACGCGAGCGAGAAGTGATAATGTAAGTCAACCATCAGTTGCTTACGCAAATAAAGGTTTTTCAAGAGGCGCAGCAGCGAATCATAGAGTTGGGTGCCAGGGAGGCCCAGGTGGACAACTCCGATGAGGTCAACTAACATCTAACAGCCCCGACCGACCTACGTTTCAAGCTAAATAAGATGCAATCTAAAGTAGCCATTCCGCATGAGGCCCCAAGAGCCTCCAAGCCGATAGCTCGCGAAAGCGTGCACGGCGACATCACGCCCCAGATCACAAGGAGAACGCTTTCCCGACAATAGCGGAGACTGAGGATGCCTCGGTTTTTCACTCCCTTGAAATTGTCGATTGACCAGATTCTTCACATCATCAAGCATCAGTCATGGGTAAAACTCCCTAAGACTGCCAAGCATGACATAGATTCCCTGAAAGCAGGGAACTGTTCTTTTCACGACAGTTAGGCACACACCATCCAGCATTACTGGACCCTCAAAAGACACCTCGAGGATCTAATTCAACATGAACATGTAAATGAGTTCATCCTCGACTTGGAGGAAGATCGTGAGGTCGGAGAGGTCCGGACCAAAGAAACGTCAACACCATGGGGACAAAACTCTATTTATATCCCCGAGTTCAAGTAAAAGCCATAACTCTCTTGATATTTATCCATCTCCTCCTGATTGAAAAGCTTGGAGGTTTTTGGACCAAAGTTCATCCTGATTCTGATACAATGGGAGATTCTCTTCCCCTTCTCCTTCGCAGCGACCTTCCTTTCGCCCGCACCACCGACCGTATCGGATTTCTCTCCCTTCTTTATCGCAACAGGAATGAGAAAAATGATTGAGATCTGAGAATCAGAGGATCAGAAGAAGACAAGGAAGAAGAATATTCAGAGATTTGGGTAAAATAATGTTGAAAGCCTTATAGCGTTGCCTTCTTAACCCTAGGGGAATGAACAATCACTCGATCAAGGTCCTACACATATTACGGTAGATCAGATCAAAACTGTCGCTTACACGGCACCCACCTTGAGCATTGCGTTCTAAAAGTTAACGGTGACGTGATCGAATGACAGCAGATGGGGCGCACATTTAAGGCTCTATCAGCCTATAGACGCATGCCATTACGAGTTAAAAACTGAAGTGATAGCAAACCGACCCGAGTTCAGGTCCAGAGTTCTCTTCTTTATCTGCTCCCCTCTCTCTATCAGAGTCCCCAGGAACTTATAAGTCCACGAGGGAGAGTTCCTGACCTCCTCTAAAGAGAAGGAAGTGGAGGGAACATCTGTTGACACTTAAAAAAGACAAGATTCTTATTGGTCCGAACAATGTCTAAACTTGTTGACATTTACAAAAGACAAGTGACAGACGAGCTGAAGACCAGTTCTCACCCATCTCCGAGGGACAAGGAAGCAACTTGGACTCCACTGATCCAGCAAGCAGACAGTGAACCCGGATTGTTTCTAA
Organism: Agave tequilana; assembly: GCA_038442645.1. Lineage (NCBI taxonomy): Eukaryota > Viridiplantae > Streptophyta > Magnoliopsida > Asparagales > Asparagaceae > Agave > Agave tequilana. The sequence continues at coordinate 13,770 of JAVJIF010009812.1, forward strand.
ACAGACCTCAGCAGGTCTAAGGTGCTAGCACTTAGCATCGCATGAGCCCAAAGGGATAGCCTCGCTTGAGAGGCTAGTATCACCCGACTTCGCCTTGAAGCCATCCAACGCCTCGCCAGGAAGCTAACTTATAACTTCGCCACAGAGGACTTCTAGCTCCGCCGAAGGGTTTCTTTCGGACTTCGCCAGAAATCGTCTCCAGCTCCGCTGCGAGCTCAAAGCGGGCAGCACCGCTATTGGTCTGCCATGGTCAACCTTTGACCAATCAAATCTCCAGATGAGATCAAATCTAATCGGGATCAAATCTGAGATCTAATTCGGCAGTTGATTGCCACAATCTCTTGACTCTCTTAAAAACGAGTAAGAGGATCAGGAGAGATCTTTCAACAATATGGAAAGGATTAAAACAAATCAAGAGGATCAACCGACCTGCCATTTCTAACTTCGCAGAAGCTGATCCTAGCCTCACAGCAAGGCTACTTTCCAGATTCAAACAAATCCGATTCAATCTGTTTTCATATCTTCAAAGGACGGTTATACCCTTGCTCTCCCTATAAATAGCCCATCAGGGGTACAAGGAGAGAGAATCGAAAGGATCTCGAAGGAGCCCCAGAAATAGAGCCTTTCTGAGACGACACGCACAAGAGGACTCCACAAGCAGAGGCTTCTTCACGACGCAGCGTGATTGAGTTTTTTCCTGCACACAAAATATAATATATCAGATTTAGAAGTAAAGATGTGCAAGGTGCTCAATTCTAATCCGCGGTAGCAATGGCTATGCGGGTCGTGATCCTCAGGGAGGGACTAGCGATGGAAGCGTTTACGTAAGTTATCTCTTTTTTTATTTATTTTATTAGTTACAATAGTATTTACAATGAGTCGGGAAAGAATTTGGAAAGATGTGGAAGATGTGGTGATCTATACTAAAGAAATAAAAGAAAGAAAACTATAACACGTACCTACCTCTTCTGCCCTGCTTACCTTTGCTCTGTTGCAACGACTTACCTTGTCTTGGAAGGCGATCAAGTATGGCGTATAGGATCTTCCACCTTCGCGATCTATACTATGAAAAGAAAAGACAAACTAAAGAGAAGGCTTGTTCATCTCCATAGGCCATCAAGGGCACTTCTTCGGCTAGGCAGTCTCGAAGCGACCAGTTCTCACGGTTTGCAAGTCATCAGAGAGAGAAACAATTAAACAAGAATAGAAAAATAAAACAAGGATAAAACATGAATAAAAGAAATAAAATAAGAATAGACAAAGACAAACCTCGAGTCGATTCAATTAACAATAGAGGAAAAGTAAAACTTACACCGCTGTCACCTCAGTACAAGTATGAACTCCTTCCTCCATGAAAGCATCCTCTCCTCTCAGTTACAAAAATTACAAAAGAAAACGAAAATAAAACCTAACCTAAATAACAAGTTAGCCTAAAAACCCTAGCTTTTAGCTCTGTATTTTCTGTACGCCCTTTCTGTTGCGTCTGCAGGGGTATTTATAGGTGCAGAAGGAGGTAGAGTCCCAACACAACTCTCCCACGAAAACTGATCCCCGGATAAGACTGGATTGCCGCGGAAACGCGGCTTGGGCCGCGTTTCCGCAGCCATGTAGTGGCGGCTGGCCACGCGCTTTGGCGCGTGATTTCCCCTGGTCCGTCCATCTGGGCGTTGTCTTCTGGAAGTTGCATCCTGGCTCTTTATCTTGGGATTTCGAGATAACTTGGGAAGCAAGTTACCTATATCTCAAATCTCCCAATATCTTTTAAACGAATTTCCTTATCTTTGCACTCTCTTCTTTGGCTTTTATCCTTATCCTGCAAGTGTTTAGGGTTGAATAGAAGTCTATCCTTCCCTCTTCTTTGTATTTGCAATTATTGCCCTTGCGTAATTGCACTTTGATAATTGATAATTGCAGCTTTTACATTGGGCTTTAAACATGGGCTTTTGGGCTTCTTTTGAGGCTTTATTTCTTTATTTTATTTCTCAAGGCCTGCACACAATAAATCATAAAATATTAGTAAATGTGCAGAATTATATGAATAAATATGAAAATGTGATGGTAAATGTAATGATAAAAATGCACTTTTCACTACCAATCACACCGTGCGCTCTTGAATTCAGAGACTTTTAGAGAATTGCTTCTCTATTCAGGGTGTTGATACCCTAATACCTTCTTCTTAAGTAATATCCGGAACCAGGCGAGAAGAAATTCCTAATTGAAGGTGATTTTGAGATGTAACAAGAGGGTTCACCAACCTTCTGTTCTCTGATTCCCGAAGCCAGACGAGAAGGGAATCTCATCGCTCGCATCGTCAAAGGGACAAAGTGGTCGCGCGCTGACCAGACTCCTATCGGCATACTTCTCCAGAATCTCTGAGGAGATCTACTTGTAATCTTTTTAAGAATACTTATAATTTAGCTCCTCAAACTCTTTTTATTGTAAGTTTTCCCCTTTGCAAATCAATGGAAAACAAGATGGCGACTCCGCTGGGGATGGTATTCTCCATTGTCGAGAATCAAGTGTCGCAATGCGACGAACAGACCTTCGGGTCTAACTCTGAATTCAGAAAAGCCGGTGCAGCCAGAGCCCCTCTGGCTAAATCTTCAAGGAAAGTCTCTGCGGAGACAGAAAAGGTTCTCTGCGAACCTACTGCGGTTCTCTGGCGCAACAAGGAAGCACGCCCGCAGTCCAAGTCCAACACTTTTGAGAACCTGATCGTTCAATTCGACCAAGAAAGATTTGAAGAAGTCCTCTCTGAGGGTGGTCTAACGCTTCGAGCACGGAAGCATAGGACGGTCTCCACGGCTAAGGTTTCAGAACAGAAACCAGAAGCAGAATTCTGCCAACACCCTTCAGCCTCGCGTGTGGCTAATCAGGTTCCTTGCGAACCTAAGTATCCTCTGCCAAAGCGGATGTGGAGGCCTAAACAGAAGTCTCTGGCCGAAACTTCAGGCGTAGCTACGCCAAAACCGAGCCTTTCTCGCAAGGAAAAAGGCAAGAGGCCTTTCTGCTCCAGTAATGCTGCCGACCATGATGTCACGATGGCAATCATACCGTCGTCCGATTCAAGAGCAGCAACGCCTTGTGCCAGCCTCGTTCATATGAGCGAAGCTACTGTACCTCAGCGTACTCACCGGGTCCATGACCGCGAAGTAAGAGCCAAAGTATTATCTAAGGCTAATCCCCTTTGCAGCAGCATAGCGGGTAAAGCACCACAACGTGCTCCGCTCTCCAGTTCATCAAGCACTAAGCTCGCGCCTGGTGGCGAAGCTAGAACTGAAGCACTATTCAGTGCTAATCCCTTCGCGGGGATAAAAGGAGCAAAACATTATCCTATGTACGATCCAAAAGAGCCTCTGCGCTCGATTGTTTAGGCCAAACTTGGCCTAATTTGCGAGAATTGTTGACAAACAAACAAACCTCGCCATCCTGTTGTCAACAGGTCGGATGTCAGTTGGTGACAGTCCACTCAGTCCATTGCCGGCTAGGACCAAGCCTCGCCACTTCTCCAGGCCGCCGATCAGTTTTTGATCGGCTGTCGGTACAAGCCCCGATGAAGCATCGCAAAAGGAGCGTCTCGCGAGATCCACCCTCTGCATCTGTCAACATGACCGGAAGAGGACGAGAGTTATGCAGGGGAAAACAAACACCTGACGACACCCCCCACAGCTCCCCAGATCCAGATTACAGCCCAGGCTTAGGCGAAGTCTTGGTGCATGAAGAAGGTGTTTTCCGAAACACCAGATCTAGGGTGGCGATACCCTACAGTTATGAACAGCCTTCCTCCTCAACGGCCCTAGCCTCGCCAGAACCCAGGGAATCACCCCAGCCATCGGATGAAGAAGACGAAGACAGTGGGTACGCCTCTTCGGCGACAGTTAGCTCAGTGCGAACAGACAGAGCATCAGTCAACATGGCTGATAACGCTAACGACACCTCCGTCAACGCCTGGAAGCTCAGGAGCAAACTTCTAAAACCCAGCAAGAGGCCCTGGACAATATTCAACAGATGCTTGCTCGACTCCTCAGTAATCGGAATGATAATGATGCCGGGAGCAATCACGATGAGGAGGAACATTTCAGCAATGAGCAGCCAAAAACGGAGAAATCCAAAGAGGGTTCTTCCTTAGACGCCGCAGTCCTTAAAGGCCTCCAAGCTCAAATCGCATCCCTAACTCAGAGGGATGAATTAAAGAAAGTAGGGCCAGTCCGTCCTTACCCATTGGAGTGGGATTCGGTGCCATATCCACCGAAGTTCAAACCACCAACGTTGCATACGTATGATGGTAAGAGTTTACCAAATCAGCACATCTACTACTTCCGGTCTCACACTGGTAATGTTATAAGCAACGACGCCATCATGGCTAGACTGTTCAGTGGCACCTTAAAGGGGTGGCATTTCACTGGTTCCGAAGTCTCCCTCCGGGTTCTGTCAATTCCTAGATCGACCTGAAAACCCGATTCCTCTCTTGTTTTTATGAGGAAGCTACCGAGGTAACCATGGACAAGCTCCTCTCCACCGTGCAGAAGAAGGGCGAATCTGTCCGTGACTACATTGAACGGTTCAGAAACCTATCCTTGATGTGCCCAGCAGGGATGCCACTACCCATGCTCTTACAAACATGTAGGCACAACTTCCTGGACCAAGTAGAAGTTCGCATGGGGGCTGTCAAGGCCTACACTTGAAAAGAATTGGTCGAGCAAGCTGAGATAGCCGAAAAGTCGGCTAAGAAGTTCGAACCATCCACCCCTAGAGGCAAATGGGGTATGAACAGTAAAGGACGTAGCGACCTACCGCAGTCTTCTCAAGCCAAAGGGAAAGAGACTATGTCTGTGAAATTGTCTGGGACGTGCAGTCGAAGGCCAAGAAGAGCGGCTTCAACAATCAGGAGCCTAAGTTCCCTCCAAAACAGTACTCCTTCAAGGACGATCAGGTGGTCACGATATTCCATCTGCTCCACAAAGGGAATAAGATGAAGCTACTAGATGCTCGGCGTCCCAATGAGATAGGACGCACAAACGATCCCAAATACTGTGTAACGCCCCGATCCTGCGGGTACGGAGACGTTACTGCAACGTATATACGCAGGTCAGAAATACCCTCACGTATATACGCTAAGCATCAGTACAGGCAAGAATCAGAGTACGGAAGCAAGTGGTGCATTATACATTCCAACACATGAGTACAATTACAAAGTTATCACCAGCGGTGATCCAATATTACAATAATATTACATCACTGATATGCGCAATTGCGAGATTACAAAGAGATGTACGAGTATGAACAGTACACAGACACTCACGAGTTTACAAAAGGAAAACTCGAGAGGCACACAGGGGGCCTGGAAGGATAGAGCTCTGGACTATCTGCTGGAGATTCACGCTACCGCTGCGCCACTCTGATCAGCAACTGGGAGAATCCACACGCTCCAAGCTCCATGACCTGGACATGAGGATCCAGGGGAGTCAGATGAAACTCCCCAGGCGAGTGGTGATACGAAAGCCAAGTGGCGAGCATAGGTAAGCATGCAGGAGCAAGTGGATATAAAACAAGTGATATCAAGTAGGAACTACTCATGGTATGATAAGATAAGAGAAGTAAGGTAGATAGGGCAACACCAGATATCTCCTAAACTAACATAAAACAGATAAAAACCGATAAAACTGAATAAAACTGATTACGAGCAAAACCGATTGTACAAGCTTAGGTCACGGCCCCATGAGACTAGTACCTCGAAGGAATAATCCAAACAAGGAAACCCTCATCTATATACCTTTATCCCATGTCACCGTAATCCAAGCACATACAACCCGAGTTACAAAACGGCACAACAAATTGTATATTAACATCTTATTATAATTGGAGCCGTCTAAGTTTCAGGCTTCAGTATGTGTCCCATTCCACATACTTTCACTCACAACTTATATAGCAAGTTATTTGGAAACTGATAAAGTTCGATAAATCATGTTTCGGATGGGCCCCGTACATGCCCGGGACAACGGTTCAGGAGTATCCGGTGCTAAGCCAGAACGTACCGCTAGGTACCGGGACTTATGGACGCCCGAACAGGAATAGAGTATAGCAGATCCCATAGAAATAGGCCTAGGGCATGTGCATACTTGGCAGGAATAATCAGGAGTAGGGGTGCCAGCACACCCCACGGAATCCCTGGTGGCCGCCAGGTGATCCCTCAAGTATGTGGCCACGCGCGGCTCGATAAGACCACCATAAACATGATTAATCAGGGCCCATCAGTTTCCCCCAAACCGGGTGCAAGTTGTCTTATTAGAATTTAATATGTGATTATCAATTTACGGGAATAGCAGGTACAAGACATGATCAGGAGTTCAGGAGTACATGAGTACTATGGATTCAGGTCACTGTATATATAATACAGGATAACAAGTACAAGATTCAAGTCACTGCATGTAATGCAGGATAACAAGTACAGTATTCCCGTAAATGAGATAATCACAGGTCAAGTATATCATGCCGGGTGTCAAGGGATAGCATGACAAGATGGTGATATTAGACAGGCAACCAGTCATGTCAAGAGATTGGTATTAGTCCGGTGGCAAGTCATGTCATAACAAGGGGTCTTGCCAAGTAGTAGCATGTCCGATGTTAGGTGATAACAAATCAGTTGCCAGGTAATATACATGTGTTAAATATGAAGATGACAGGTATGAAGTAATGGCATGGTGGTAGAATAGTAGCTGAGCACAACCAAGCGGAGCTGAGCAAGCTGGAAGTACAGACAGCAAACAGTATTTAACACTGGAGCGTCTGGCGAGATTACCGGGACGACTCGACTGAAGTGCGAGTGGAAAATCCGGCAGCAACTCGCCTAGACGAATCTAGTGGTAAAGCGCTGAACGCTGATCATGATAACCAGGCGGAGCTGAAAGACCTGACGGTCCCAATCACTTCCCTTTCGAGATAGTGAGTGACCGGAGGCTGAAGAACGGAGAGACCTGTCGGTCCCAATCACTTCCCTTTCGAGATAGTGAGTGACCGGAGGCTGAAGGATTGGCCACGCATGGTATGAAGCAGTAGAATACATCACAGGCATAGTATATGCACAAGAATGAAACTACCCTAGTACAAGCATTAGTCACAGAGCAATACATGTCCAGTCATTGGCACTCGGCCATACACAGATACAGGGACTCAGCCCAATACAAAATACATGAAAACATGGAATAAAATACATGTCGACCCGACAAAGCGGGGAAACCCAAATGGAGGCGAGAGCGAGAACACTCGCATAACCAATAAAATAGTAAGGCAAGAGGATAGCGAGATCACTCGCCTAAATCTTAGTGAAATCTCTGATATCCGGAATCCAGAAATCAACGCGTCAGTGCGTTAGAGAGAAAGTAAGGGAGAAGTCCAGGGAGAGAGAAGTATATGGAATTGGAGTGTGCACAGGGAAACGCGGGTTTGAGCATGGGATGCGAGGGTCGCAGACGCGGGAATCGCATCGCGGGAAATACCAGACGCAGGAAATAGCAGACGCGGAAGTCACAAACGCGGGAGTCGCGTCGCGAAGGTCCCACAAACGCGGGGTTCGAGACCCGTGTTCAAATCAGGACGCGAGGAGAACGCGAACGCGAGTATAAACTCTGCGTCACGACAAAATGAATAGAACACAGACGCGGGCATGGGATTCGCGTTAGGAAACAAACAGAGAGAAGGGAAGGTGATATTCGTTAAGTGACAAGTCTTGTAATAACAATATATGATGCAAGTCCCGAGGATAAGGTCCATATAGAAAGAAGTGTTTAACCACGGCAAACAGTTAAGATTAGTCGACTAGGGAGATATAGTAGTCGACTAATGAAAGAGTTAGTCAACTATAGATAAGGGACAAGTCGACTAATAGGACTGCGTTATGGGAGAGCTGCGTTTTAGGAAGAAAGTTAGTCGACTAGAGCGTTAGGGGTAGTCGACTTGATAAAGCCGCGTCTGAGAGAGCCGCGTCTCAGGCAGAAAGGTTAGTCGACTTGGAAATTGTGGGTAGTCGACTAGTCAGGTCGCGTCTCAGAGGACTGCGTCTCAAGGGAGCTGCGTTAGTCGACTGGGAACAATGGATAGTCGACTAATAAAGTCCGCGTCTCAAAGATCCGCGTCTTCAGAAGAAAAGTTAGTCGACTAGGGGTGATTGCCAAGTCGACTAGGAATGCTGCGTTTCCAAGAAGGGCGCATTTCAGAAAAGGGTTAGTCGATTGGGGGAAACATGTAGTCGACTAACAGAGTTGTGTTCTCAGAAATAGGACTGCGTTTCAAAGGGGCTAGTCGACTTATGAATTGGTCAAGTCGACTAATATTGCCAAACAGTGAGCAAGACTAACTTTGAAAGTTATGATTTGTTGATATGCAAATACAAGTTAATCAAGTCTTTGGCGAGGAAAAGCACTCGCCTAAGGTGATCCTTGCTGCGTCCAACGAAGGGAAGTTCGGCCCCAATCCAAAAGAAGGGTACCGGCCCTAAGTCTTGCCGCCGGAGAAGAACGCGGCCCCAATCCAAAGGAGAGGCCGGTCTTCATAAAGTGATGGAGAGAGGTTGATGGTGCAAGTCTAGTTCACTTGGTCAAAATGGGATTTTGCAAACGGTGCCACGGGGAGCGACGAGTTGGCTAGAATGAAAGAGCTCGCCGAGGAGGTGAAGATGGTATACTTGGTGGTGGCCAAGGAGATGTAGGTGGTGGTGGAGATGGTGGTGAAGTTTTGGTGGAGAGGATGGGTTCTTTGGTGTTTTATGGTGAAAAGAGGTTGAAGAAGGTGGTATGGAGATGTTGTTGGAGTTGGTGCCTTTGTTGTTGAAGTGGTGGAGGAGATGGAGAAGGAAGAAGTGGTGGTGTTGGTGGTGAAAGTGGAGGTGGAGAAGGTGGAGTATGGTGGCCAAAGGAAGTAAGAGGAGGCTCTTAGTGGCTTCTCTGTTGGTAGCTGCAGGAAACAAGGAAGAAGGAGAAGAGAAATGAAAGAGAGAGAAGGAGGTGGGGTATTTATATAGTGGGGAAGTAATGATTGCAAGTTTGACTTTGGAAGCCAAGGAATGAAACTTGCGTTTCATTGGAAGGAGATGGGCTGCGTCTCAACAAAATGGTTGGCTGCGTTTAGACCAAAATGGGCCAAACGCGGGAATCAAGGCTGCGTCCAGGGAAGATGCCAAAGCTGCGTTTCACAAAAGGACAAAAGTCATGATGACTTGATGGGAGTTGATTAGCAGCGCATTAAATGCAGCATGGAGAGGTGTGGAGAGGATCTCTGCATTAAATGCAGAATCCCAGGTAGGTGAATGCCGCGTTTGAGGAAGGAGAGAGAAAATGGGAAAAGACAAAAGTGGAAAATTGGGGCAATCTCCTCGGTATCTGGGAAAATACTGAAAACTCCGGAAAAGCCCAAAAATGAAATAGCTCGGAAAGTTTCCCAAAAATTCTCAAAAATAATAAATATTATGAAATAATTTTTGGTGAAATCAGTTTTCAAAGATTAGATCACATTTTCCAGATAAAAATCTTGAAGTCAACCGTCAATCTCAGTATACACCGGATTGGCCGGATTTTGATAAAATCTGATAAATCCCAGAAAAAGTATTTAGATAGAAAATATGATTTTAAGAAGTAATGTCAAAAGGCACTTTTAGAAATTCTAAACCGTTTGTAAATTTAAAATCTGGGAATCGGTCAACGGAACTGGCCGACACCGGTTTTGAAGATTTACAATTTAATTTAGGAAAATTCTAGAAAATCATAGAAAATCTAGAATATTAGAAAATGATGTTTAAAACTGAAATCGGTCAAATTATAATACCAGAAGGTCCAAATCGAGCAATACCCTGAGGTCGGGCCTTAGGTTCAGACTAAGGCTGACTCCGAGTCCACGAATCCAAATCCAAGGCAAAACGATTATATAAAGAATTCATAATACAAAACAAATACAGGAAGTAACTCGAAAAATACGATCGAGAAATCTGAATACGCATACGCAACTAAGTGCGTATTCCAGAAGCGGGGTGTTACATACTGTCTCTATCACAGGATGATTCACCATCCCACCGACAAGTGCTATGTCCTCAAAGATAGAATTCAAGTCTTGGTCGACGCCGGGGTTCTGACATTGAAGACAGAGCAGAAGAAAGTCACTGCCAATATGGTGACTCTCGAATTCGGCAGTACCCAAAAGGTCACAGTTCCTGACGGGACCTATCCAGCCCCTGCGCCACGGTTGGAAGTCAAGCATCCCTCAGCTACAACTCAAAACAATAAGGGTCTTGTTCCCTTAACATTGGAGACAGGTGAAGTCATGTGGATACACCCAGACGTTGTCCAAGACGTACAATGGGATTCAAAGAAGCCCAAGTCAATGGAAAAATCTTGCAATGTCATCTCCATCCTGCCAGACGACGGCAATCTTACGTCAGCTTCCCTCAGTGATTCAGAAGGAGAAAAGCATGCTTGCACAACGCAGGCCGACCTACCTCAACAGAAAGGCACCCGATCCGGAAAATCATACTTAAGGCAGTATGAGAAGTCTACTGACGAGATACAACAGCAAACGGCGTCAGTACAAATACCGGCATCCGCTCCAGTTCCAACAAGGGAAAAGAAAAGCCTAAGGAGGTACGATTCGACCAGGTGTTGAAGAAACCATCAGGCCAAGGGTTGGATACGCCCTTTCGTTTTGACATATTGGCCCAGCTGGCTAATATCCCGGCTCGTATCACAATACACGAGCTCCTTCATCTCTCAAAAGAGACAAGAAAAGCACTCAGGGATGCGCTAGCCAATTCAGAATCCTTTCTGACATGCATGCCAGAGGTCCCTAACGATGACGTTCAGTCTCCTTGCCCAGAATGTCATCACACACAATCAAAGGTGCCCGCCATTACATTCACGGCGCAAGATATGCTTCTCAAAGACAACAAGCACGATCGGCCTCTGTACTACACCGGATATATCGGTTCAACGTGCATTGAAAGAATACAAGTCGATCCGGGGTCCGCACTCAGCATCATTCCCAAAAGGTTACTTTACTTCCTCGACATACCGCTGTATAGGTTGTCCGCAACCACCACTACAATATACGGTTTCAACGCCGGGAGCAGTCACCTACTTGGAAAAATCCGACTCCGTTGCAGAATCGGGAGCCTGAAGTCAGAAGTAACATGCTATGTCATTGACGCTGACACATCATATAACCCGCTACTAGGACGACCATGGATCCATGCCAACTGGATCGTTCCCTCTACTCTGCACCAATGCTTCAAATATGTTGAAGATGACGCGACAGTACGAACTGTCTTTGCTGAGAAGCAACCATTCAAAGGGGTGAAAAATTACTTCACTGACGCTCTCCTGTATCAAGAGGCCGGTGGAACACCTAAAGAACCATTGCCAGACGATGATGAAAGTGGCAATGAGGCGGATTCAGAATCCGAAGCAGGCATGCTAGCCATTCTGATTGGTGAACCAATTATAGCATGTCTTAATAATCCCCAATGTAATACCCCTTCAGAGGATGAAGGTGAATGGGTAATTAATGATAATATTTCTTTTAATTATCCTGCGAGTGTTGGGTCGGTTAAATCCATTACAGATGACTCTCTGCATATGCCCTTACATAAGCCGAGTGCGGCCAGAACACCTATGGAAGCTATAGAAGGGGCCACGCTAGTGATCCCTCCGTCCAAACAAGGTCAGTTACCGATAATCTTCGGTAGAACCCAACCACGGGGACCCACAGCTGCAGATTCAAGTTCAGATTCAGACACTCCACAGTTCTTCCATTACGCGCGGCCGGCGCGCCATATTATGAAGAAAATGGGATACGACTTGAAGCATGGAGAAGGCCTGAATTTGGAAAAGGAAGGCGCGGTTTGATGCGGAACTTTGTGCCTAAAGGGAAGCCTGCAAATTACTATGATAGTATACGCAGGAGGTTGGAATATGTTACACCCACATCGTCAGCAACGGTTCAAGCCAAAGACGATGAACCAATTCCATCACATTCGGCCTCATCCTCCGAGTGGGACTCAGATGTCAGTATAGGAGGAATGTTCGAAAACCTCACTGTTAATATGACATCAAGCAGTCAATTGGAGCCCGCAGAAGCTGTTGATGAGGAATCATGGGCCCAGCAATTAGACCTCCAATGGGAAAAGCGATTCGAATTGCGCGAACCACCTACTGAAGACAAGGTGATGCAGGTCAACTTGGGTAGTCAAGACTACCCTAAGACCATCTTTATAAGTGAAAGCCTATCACTTACAGAAAAGGAGAAATTGATAATACTCGTAAAGGAGTATATAGACGTCTTCGCATGGAACTACGAAGACATGCTCGGACTTGATCCACAAGTCGCCGTGCACCGTCTGAACATCAAGCCCGACGCCAAGCCAGTCAAGCAGCAAAAACGTCGGTTTCGCCCGAACATTATGGAGGCTATTGAGGCCGAGGTCTATAAGCTCATTGCATGTGGCTTTATTCGGGAGGAACAACATCCAGATTGGGTAGCTAACATCGTCCCCGTCCTCAAGAAGAACGGAAAAATACGGATCTGCATCGACTACCGTGATCTCAATACGGCCTGTCCTAAAGACGAATTCCCGCTACCCATCACCGATGTCATGATCGACAATACATGTGGATTCGAAAGGATGTCTTTCATGGATGGTTTTTCAGAGTACAACTAGATTAAGATGTATCCCGACGACGAGAAGCATACTTCGTTCCGAACACCATTGGGAGTATACTGCTACACTGTAATGCCCTTCGGACTGAAGAATGCCGGAGCAACCTATCAGCGGGCAATGAGTACAATCTTCCGCGATCATCTTTGAAAAACGGTGGAATGCTACGTTGACGACATTGCTGTCAAAAGCCGCAATAAGAATGAACATCTCCGCGATTTGAGAACGATGTTCGACATAATGCGGACTAATCAACTGAAAATAAATCCGACGAAATCCTTCTTGGGAGTGTCAAGTGGCAAGTTCCTTGGGTTTATTGTTACATCAAAAGGGATTCACCTTGACTCAGACAAAGTCAAAGCCATTCAGAGCATGCATCCACCGAGGAACCTCGAAGAGCTCAGAGGCTTGCAAGGCAGACTGGCTTATATTAGAAGATTCATCGCAAATCTCTCAGGCCGCTGTTAATCGTTCACCCGACTCATGAAAAAGGGTGCTTCCTTCGTATGGGATCAAGCTTGCCAGGAAGCTTATGAAGACATCAAGAGATACCTCACAAAGCCTCCAGTCTTAGTGGCCCCTACATCAGAAACCATTCTTGCTTTATGTAAAAGGTATGGACTATTCTCTCGGTGCCCTCCTCGCTCAAAAGGACGATAATGGTCACGAGCAAGCCATTTATTATCTAAGCAGGACTCTGATAGTGGGGGAATCTCGCTATAATCCTATCGAGAAAGAGTGTTTAGCTCTCGTCTTTGCTGTTCAGAAGACGCGACATTATTTGGTCGGCCAAACCATACATGTCATTCCAGAGTGAACCCATTGTGTCTCCTTATGACAAAGCCAGGATCACTGAATTCAAGGTTGGCTAAATGGGCACTTCTTTTGTCTCAATACGACATGATCTTTACCCCTCAGAAGGCGGTTAAAGGTCAGGCCCTTGCAGAGTTCTTGGTTGCTCATCCAGTTCCGGAACATTCAAAACTTCACGAGGATATTCCAGATGAAGTCTTCGACTCCAATGTAACCTCAAAGGAGGAAGTGTGGCAGTTGTTCTTCGATGGAGCATCGCGAATGGGCCCTAAAGGTAAGATTATTACTGGAGTGGGGGTTGTGTTTATCTCCCACAGAATCATGTCCTTCCCAGAGCATTTTCTCTGACGGAACCATGCTCCAACAATGTAGCAGAATATAATGCCCTGCTCATTGGTCTTCAGCTTGCCCATGGAATGGGGGTACGCTACCTTGACGCCTGCGGCGATTCAAAACTGATCATCAATCAGGTTAAAGGCGAATATGAAGTCCGCCACGAAGACTTGGTGCCTTATTATCACACGGCCATCGAATTGGCTAGCCTATTCGAAGGTTTCTACATCGGGCACGTGTCTCGATCTCAGAATACCAAGGCGGACGCTCTTGCTGCATTAGCAACAACACTAGCCTTACCAGCCGACACCGAGTATCACCTCACTGTCGCAACTCGACATCTTGTATGCTCTAAGCATATGCTAAGAACCCGAGAAGTCTATAATGTCTCCACCGGTTTTGAGCCGAGAGATTGGCGCTTTCCTCTCATTGACTATGATTTGCACGGTCTGCTTCCAGACGATCCTAAAGAAGCGGCATCTATCAGACGAAGGTCTCTCCGTTTCTACTATGATCCAACTCTAAAGACACTTTACCGTCGTTCATATGACGGCATCATCCTTCGTTGCCTTTCTAATTCAGAGGCACAGGAAGTGCTTAAATAAGCACACGACGGTATTTGCGGAGCTCATCAGACAGGTCCAAAGCTCAAAGACAGGTTGCATAGGCTTGGATACTATTGGCCAACTATGATAGCCGATGCCATCCAATATGCACGAAGGTGTAAAGCGTGTCAGATTCATGCGGACTTCATACACCAGCCTTCGGAGTTGCTCCACCCGACTGTTACTTCATGGTCGTTCGAAGCATGGGGAATCGACGTCGTAGGGCCAATCAGCCCTTCTTCGACAAGGGGTCACCGATTTATCTTGGCAATAACCGACTACTTTTCAAAGTGGGCGGAAGTTATACCACTGGTTGAAGGCAAAACCTCTAATGTGGTTAATTTCATCAAACACCATGTCATCCATCGATTTGGTATCCCTAGGCGGATCATCCACGACAACGGTCCCCAATTCATAAGCCAAGTATTTTATCGGTTCTGCGATAAATACCGAATTCAGAATGTGGCTTCAACTGCCTATAACCCCGCCGCTAATGGCTTGGCGGATGCATTCAACAAAACGATCATCAAGCTACTCAAGAAGTTCGTCTCCTCGAATAAGCGAGATTGGGACGAAAAGCTTGGTAAATGTCTTTGGGCCTACCGAATCACGGTCCGGATACCGACAGGCAATACGCCTTTTTCCCTGGTATATGGGTGCGAAGCAGTCATCCTATTGGAAATCCAGACGCCATCATTGCGAGTCGCTCTGACCACCAAAATCACATCAGAGGACAATGATCGGTTATGCCTCCAAGAGCTCGAAGGCCTAGATGAGAAGCGACTACAAGCTCAGCAACACATCGAGTTGTATCAAGCTCGAATTTCAAAAGCCTTCAATAAGAAGGTCAAGTAGAGGGACTTCCAGAAAGGAGACCTAGTTTTAGCCGTCAGACGACCGATGATTATGACGCATAAAACCAAAAGCAAATTTCAGCCTAAATGGGAAGGACCGTTTGTGATAGAAACAGTCTATTCGAACGGAGCATACCGCCTTATGACTTCGGATGGCAACCTACTCATGATGCCGGTCAATGGCAAGTTCTTGAAGAAGTATTATCCCTGATTAAGGATCCTCCTTATGATCAAGTTAACATTACACCTCTGATCAAGACCTTCATATCCAAAGTATATGAAAAAGAGAGCCTCTCTCTTCCTCCAAGCGAGATCATACAACCATAAACCGGTAGGAACCTGGCCATACACTGGTTGTCTTAAAGGAGAATCAAGGTTATGCATACATTAACCAGATGATCCAACATCCTTAACGATTAAGGATAGAGAAAAATGTTAGCTTTTAAGTCCAACATAAGTCCTCGACAACTCATCATGCTGAGGGGATAGAATGGCTAGCCCGACTCAAACGGTAGTTGGTAAAGGCATATCAAACCCGTTGACAGCTGAGGATTTGCTAAAAATCCTAAGGGACCTGTTCCCATTTGATTCCCTCTCCAAAATCACTTACCAATTCTCATTCATAGAATGGTAAGACCACATATATATTTCGCTGTTACGTTAACATTAAACCTATGACAGCGATTCCCTCGTTTCTCCCTGTGAAAACGAGATCTCCAAACTCACTTACCAATTCTCATTCATAGAATGGTAAGACCACATATATATTTCGCTATTACGTTAACATTAAACCTATGACAGCGATTCCCTCGTTTCTCCCTGTAAAAACGAGACCTCCAAAATCACTTACCAATTCTTGTCCATAGAATGGTAGGGCCACATACACATTTCGCTGTTACGTTAACATTAAACTTATGACAGCGATTCCTCGTTTCTCCCTGTGAAAACGAGACCTCCAAAATCACCTACCAATTCTCGTCCATAGAATGGTAAGACCACATACACATTTGTTACGTTAACATTAAACCTATGACAGTGATTCCCTCGTTTCTCCCCGTGAAAACGAGACTTTTTCCAAACTCCATTACAACCTTGAGCTTGGTGGCATCTCAATCGGTTATGTCATTGCGACCTCTGAACCAGCAGACAGCCGAGTTTCAATTTCGAGCTTGTTGACATTTACAAAAGATAAGTCTCAACCCCGAGCCCTGTTGACATTTACAAAAGACAGGTCTCGATACTTGTTGACATTTACAAAAGGCAAGTATCACCAACCTTGAGCTTGGTGGCGTCTCAATCGGTTATGTCATTGCGACCTCTGAACTAGCAGACAGCCGAGTTTCAATTTTGAGCTTGTCGACACTTACAGAAGACAAGTCTCAACCCCGAGCCCTGTTGACATTTATAAAAGACAGGTCTCGATACTTGTTGACATTTACAAAAGATAAGTATCACCAATCTTGAGCTTGGTGGCGTCTCAATCGGTTATGTCATTGCGACCTCTGAACCAGCAGACAGCCGAGTCTCAATTTCGAGCTTGTTGACATTTACAAAAGACAAGTCTCAACTCCGAGCCTTGTTGACATTTACAAAAGACAGGTCTCGATACTGTTGGCCCAAAGGCCTTCCACTCTAGTTTTGATGATGATTAACTCATGTAGTTATGTGTACTAATAATCTTGCAATGTTTAAGTTTCAGATATTTAACAAGATATTAGTTGGTGAAAGCTTCCACACATCTTTCACAAGGTGATTCAAGAGCCTAAGCATCAAAGATGACATCTAGCACTCTTTGGAGTCAAGCTTGGTGAATCATGGTTTGGACCGAGTCAACTTGGAGACGGCGCTCTACAAGAAGACTTAGGTATCCCTAGTTTAGTTTGTGTTTAGATCTAAATTGTAAAGATTAGAATAGTATGATAATGCTCAAGTTCACAACACACACGTTTCATGTTTTGAATATTGGTTTTTGATTTTTCGGTTTTAGGTTTAACCGATCTTGGTTTTCATGAATAGATAGATCAAAACAAGTCTACATGGTTTAATGTATATATGATTTGTTCTATATACATGCATGCTTTAATTTTCTAGACAAACTTAGTTTTGACTCCTTTATTCATGTGTTATATATTTTGGTATTTTTGACAAAACATATTTTAGAATTAATGACAAAAACTATGATATATATTTGTTTCATGTATATTGGATTTCTATCCATATGCATCATACTTCAAAGTGTTTAATTATCATGTTTTTGTATCTGGAAGTGTTTTGGACAAAACGTATTTTCTATTCAAAATTCAAGTTTTAGAAAATACAGTTTTTTTTTGGGTAAAAATGATTAGACACAAAAATAGTTCATATTGATTGATATTTGAGCTAAACTTTTTACCACATGTTTATATATCAATACAAAATGATAAAACTATTTTTGGTAATTTTTAGAAAAGATAAAAGAATTTTTAAACATATTTCTAATTGAATTTTCTGTTCCAGGCTTCAACCAAGTCGAATAGTAACCTGACTAGTCGACTAGGGCTAAGGTCGGTCGACCGGGACGGTCGACCGACGTGCACAGATCTGTGCACGTTTGGAGACACTGGGACGGTCGACCGGACCGGTCGACCGGACTGAGAGCAGTCTGCTCTCTATTTGTTTCGGTCGACCGGGCGGTCGACCGGTAGCTGACAACGGTCAAAAATTGACCGTTGGGCGGTCGACCGGGCGGTCGACCGGCAGGGTATTTCTGGCAGTTCTGCTGCCAACGGCTATTTTCTAGATTAGCCTATAAATACCCCATTTGTAAGAGTTTTTCTCTAAGAATTTTTGTGCGAATTTTTACATACTCTCTGGTGTTTTTACAGCATTAAAAAGAAGTTTTTGAGCTTGATTTGAACAATCTTTTTGGTGTTTTCATTAAGGGTTTGAAAAATCAAAGAAAAGGGTTTTAGGAAAAGCTTTTGAATTGAACTTCTCTATCTTGGTTTCATTTATTTCCCAAAGATTTTCTTTGAGTTGCTGGTTTCAAATCCCTTGGTTTTCTCCACACTTGAGCTAAAATCTACTATCTTTTCTATAGGATTTTGTGTGGGAAAAAGAGATTGTTTTGTGGTTGTTGTTTGAAACCACTAAGTTGTAAACCCTATCTTTAGCTTGGCTTTGTGCCTTTCCCTCATTGTGTTGAGGAAGTTTGGCTATTGGTTGTATCCCTCAAGGTTTTGAGGTGATCCTTGTATTGGTTTTGAGTTTGGAAATCCCTCAAGTTGTGAGGAGATTGTTGGCTTGGAGTTGTGCCTCAAGGAGGAGGTTGTGATTGTAAAGAGAGGAGTTGGGTACTCCTTGTGAGAGTTCTTGGTGAACTAGCTAGTGGATTAGAAATCCTTCGTGTGTCGAAGGCGGGGATGTAGAGCTGGGTGCTCGAACCTCGATAACATATCTCTGTGTTTGCGTTTGATCCATTGACTCTCTCTCTATCTCTCTCTTTACTTTGTGTATTGTGCAAATTGCTATATCTTATACTTGCTTGTGTGTGCATCATTGTTGTAATTGCAATTAGTTTTTAAATTCCGCATTAAGTTCACTAGATTAGCATCGTCACCTATTCACCCCCTTCTAGGTGACTTTTCAATTGGTATCAGAGCTAGCGCTCCTGATATTTAGGTTTAACCACCTAGGAGTGAGATCTTGGTTTGCTAATCTTCATTTGCATTGTCATTTGCACACATTTAGTTTGCACTTATGGCTAGCCCTCCTATGTTTGATCATTTTAGACTTGATGCTTGGAAGGCTAAGATGACTAAACATTTAAAAGACCTAGGACATCTAGTTTATCAAGCCATTACCATAGAATCCCTCCCAAATAGTAGCAAGCATAAGAAGGCCAATGCATTAGCACTTAGGGCACTTAGAGCATCTCTAAATGAACATTTATTACATATTTTTGATCGTTATGATTCGGCTTTTGCAGTTTGGAGCATCTTGACTTCTCCCGAGCTTCCAAGGATTATCAACAAGATGAGGAGGTCTAAGAGAGAAAAGTCCGAAGAGCAATGCCTCATGGTCCAAGGGAAGAACTCCCTTGAGGTACAATCGGATTCTCAAATAGATGATAGCTCTAGTTCCTATTGTCATGGATGTTTTGAAGTTCAAACTTTAAATATGGAACTTGTTCAAAAGCTTGAAAATTTGTTAGAAAAACATGATTTGTTGAAAGATGATAATCTTGTTTTGAAAAATGAATTAAAAGATTTATGCTCTAATTTTGAATTGATGTTGCAAGAGAAGGAAGAGATTGCAAGTGAATGTGACTCACTTAAATCTCAACTCGAACTTGCTTTAAAGGAAAATGAATTTTTGAAAAACAAAAATGATTGTGATGATGTTGTAAAGCACAATGAGATCTTATCTTCAAAATTGAATTTTACTTTTAAAGAAAATCTCACTTTGAAAAATGATATTGATGCAATTACAAAAGAATTGGATTTGGTTTTGATTAAAAATAAATCCTTGCTAAAAGAGATTGATGTTTGCCATGCTAGTGTAGCTTCTTATTCTAGCACACCTATAGCATGCTCCACTTTGTCTTCTAACATAGAAAATGATATAAATAATTTGAAGAAAAGTGTTGATTGTTTGGGCTCCACTTTGAGCCAATGTGCTTTAAATCACACTCGTTTGGAATCCTTGGTTCGCAAGAAACAAGCTCCAACCTTGCATGCACACCCATCACGGCATACACATGCTTTTCATGATCATCACCATCATATGTATGCTCATGTGTACACTTGTACACATTGTGGTCGAAAAGGCCACCTTGCTAGATTTTGTTATGATCGCATTTATCATGAAAATTTAGCAACTAATTTTGTTTGGGTTAGAAAAGATACTAACCCCCGTGGACCCACAAAGAAATGGGTACCAAAGACCACCTCTATACTTTTTGATGTAGGTGGGAGCTCTCGCAAAACGTGAGAGTGTTGGTGCCTTGGAGTGGATGCGTTCCGTGCCTAAAGAGAACCATTTGGATGCTTCACTCTCAAGGAGATTTGGTGGGAGGACCACCGTGGTTTGAGAATTAGAGATGCACCTTCATCGATTTTGGTATCATTCTCTAACTCCCATTTTTAATTGCATGCTTTTCATGTTCATCTATTTATAGCATGCCATGGTTTATTGTTCATTATGCTTATGCCATGCTCTTTAGAATAGTGTTATACATGTTTAGTTACTTGAGCACCTATGCTTCATATGGATCTATATTTAGTGTCTCACCTTGTTTAGACTAACATGTATGCTCTAGATCTAATGCACATGCATTTGCATAATGATCATATGATGTTCTATAACTTTCGTTTTAATGCTTCATGTTTTGACTAGTATGTTTATTGCTATACATGTATTGCAATTTGAAATCACCATTGTTTAGATGAACCCATATTTTGTGTTCTCTTTATGTTTTAGCTATCATGTTTATCATAGGTTTAATGCACATATCTTTGTCATGCAAATCATATGGTTGACTATGATTTTTTTTTTGATTCATGTTTTGATAAATATCTTGTGTTGTATGATTTCTAATTTAGCCACATGTTTTGAGCATGTATTTCTTGATTCTAATAGCATGTGGATGTTCTTCATGATCAATTTTATGTTTTTCATGATTGATTTGTATCCGTTTTATGCATAATGATTTGATTACTTGTTTAGATGTTAGTTTTCATTAAGACTAGGATTTATACTTGTACAACTAGTGAGCTACAAATAGACCTTTATATATATTTGTGCTTGTACGCTCATTTGTATTCACTTAATATACTAGTATAGTCTAGTTTTGATGATTCATGCATTCAAACATGTATTCCTATTTTTGATGTGTTTTCTATGATTAAGTGTTTTCACTTCATGTATATGTCTATTTTGCCAAACCTTAAGATATACATGTATGCCCCTTGAGTCATTTGCTTTTCATGCAAATCTATATTTTGGACTCAATTGTGTTTTGGGATATGTATGTATACTTTTGTTTTGTCAAAACATACATATGCCTTGGAGTTTAATTTGTTATGATGATTTTCATGTCATTGAGGAAATTTCCTTTAGTAATGAAGATTTAGTTTTTCATGTGTTCATATTTCAAAGGAATTTCAATCGAGCTTGATTGTCCATTTTCATGATGACATGTTTCACACAATACTTGTACACTCACCTTAGTTGATGTTTTCTCATGACTTAGTTTTCATGAGTATAATTTGTGCCATATGGATTTTGAGTGTTTAAGTGATCATGTGATTTTCATGTTTCATGAAAAATCTTTGTATTTTATCTTGAAGGATTTCGTACTAGTTGACTCATATAATTAGTTGCGTTATTCTTCATTTGGTAGTGATTCTCAAACGTGCTCTATTTTCAAATCTATTTTTGAAAACCCTACCATCAAAGGGTGGTTGGATGGGAGACCATGTTCAAGTATGTTTTATCTTGAAAAAAAAATCATGTAAAACTTAAACATGAATGGGTGGTAGTTGATATGAGTCATACACTTGATCTTATTGTTGTTTCAATTGGTATCATTGAATTCTTTCAATTAGTATCAATCTTGACATCCTTTTGTATACTCATATATGTTTTGTTTTATATATGTATGCTTACACTTCATATAGTATCAATTTCAATTGGTATCTATTTCTTACATACATATATAGATGATTTATTTGTGCTTATTATATCCCTATATCTTGAAGCACAAATTTTGGTTATGTTAAGCTTGAGTTTTTCAATTGGTATCCATATACAAGCTTTATCATAATTTTAAGAATGCTAAGCTTGAATTTTTAATGAATATCATGTTTCATTTGATTTAATTTTCAATTGGTATCTTATTTCAAGCCTATGCATATTTTCTTTTGGTATTTCATAAAGAGGGAGAAAACTGGTAGTTTATATTTCAATTGGTATTTAGTTTACCATTGTTTTTGTTTCCCACTCCCTAACTTTATGATATTAAAGTAATTGGTATCATATGCTTATAATGAAAAATATCTTCTTTGGTATCAAGATGCTATTTGTTTCCTAAAATTGGTATCAATTTTTTATTATCTATTGGTATCAAGTTTACATTACTTGTTTTCATTTTTGATATAAAATGTTATTTTGTTTCAATGCCTTGTTTTATTTCAAATAGGATTTGGCATTTCTCAAAGTTTGTTATTTTCAATTGATATCATATTGACTTTGTTTTTACCCCTTGGAATAATTTATTGCTTCTTTGTTTTGAAGATTTAGGGGGAGAAGTATTTGTTTTCATTATGTTTGTTTTTACCCCTTTGTTGATGATTGACAAAAAGGGGGAGAAGAATTTGTAGTTTATATGCATGGTTGATTTATGCATATGTTTTAGTTTATATGCATGGTTGATTTATGCATATGTTTTAGTTGGTTTTCATTAGTAATAATATGTTGGTTTCAATATTATTGTTTTATTGGTATCAAGAGCATATTTCATTGTTTGTGTTTTATTTTAATTGGTATCCAGAACATGTTTATATGTGTTTAAGAACATTCATTGCATATCTTATTTATTTTATTGTTATGCATGAGTTAAGGGGGAGCTTCTTTGAAGCTTTACTTTAATCCATGCATATATAACTCCATGAGTTTTGTCATCATCAAAAAGGGGGAGATTGTTGGCCCAAAGGCCTTCCACTCTAGTTTTGATGATGATTAACTCATGTAGTTATGTGTACTAATAATCTTGCAATGTTTAAGTTTCAGATATTTAACAAGATATTAGTTGATGAAAGCTTCCACACATCTTTCACAAGGTGATTCAAGAGCCTAAGCATCAAAGATGACATCTAGCACTCTTTAGAGTCAAGCTTGGTGAATCACGGTTTGGACCGAGTCAACTTGGAGACGGCGCTCTACAAGAAGACTTAGGTATCCCTAATTTAGTTTGTGTTTAGATCTAAATTGTAAAGATTAGAATAGTATGATAATGCTCAAGTTCACAACACACACGTTTCATGTTTTGAATATTGGTTTTTGATTTTTTCGGTTTTAGGTTTAACCGATCTTGGTTTTCATGAATAGATAGATCAAAATAAGTTTACATGGTTTAATGTATATATAATTTGTTCTATATACATGCAAGCTTTAATTTCCTAGACAAACTTAGTTTTGACTCCTTTATTTATGTGTTATATGTTTTGGTATTTTTGACAAAACATATTTTGGAATTAATGACAAACACTATGATATATATTTGTTTCATGTATATTGGATTTCTATCCATATGCATCATGCTTCAAAGTGTTTAATTATCATTTTTTTGTATCTGGAAGTGTTTTGGACAAAACGTATTTTCTATTCAAAATTCAAGTTTTAGAAAATACAGTTTTTTTTTGGTAAAAATGATTAGACACAAAAATAGTTCATATTGATTGATATTTGAGCTAAACTTTTTACCACATGTTTATATATCAATGCAAAATGATAAAACTATTTTTGGTGATTTTTAGAAAAGATAAAAGAATTTTTAAACATATTTCTAATTGAATTTTCTGTTACAGGCTTCAACCAAGTCGACTAGTAACCTGACTAGTCGACTAGGGCTGAGGTCGGTCGACCGGGACGGTCGACTGACGTGCACAGATCTGCGCACGTTTGGAGACACTGGGACGGTCGACCGGACCGGTCAACCGGACTGAGAGCAGTCTGCTCTCTGTTTGTTTCGGTCGACCGGGCGGTCGACCGGTAGCTGACAACGGTCAAAAATTGACCGTTGGGCGGTCGACCGGGCGGTCGACCGGCAGGGTATTTCTGGCAGTTCTACTGCCAACGGCTATTTTCTGGATTAGCCTATAAATACCCCATTTGCAAGAGTTTTTCTCTAAGAATTTTTGTGCGAATTTTTACATACTCTCTGGTGTTTTTACAGCATTAAAAAGAAGTTTTTGAGCTTGATTTGAACAATCTTTTTGGTGTTTTCATTAAGGGTTTGAAAAATCAAAGAAAAGGGTTTTGGGAAAAGCTTTTGAATTGAACTTCTCTATCTTGGTTTCATTTATTTCCCAAAGATTTTCTTTGAGTTGCTGGTTTCAAATCCCTTGGTTTTCTCCACACTTGAGCTAAAATCTACTATCTTTTCTATAGGATTTTGTGTGAGAAAAAGAGATTGTTTTGTGGTTATTGTTTGAAACCACTAAGTTGTAAACCCTATCTTTAGTTTGGCTTTGTGCCTTTCCCTCATTGTGTTGAGGAAGTTTGGCTATTGGGTTATATCCCTCAAGGTTGTGAGGTGATCCTTGTATTGGTTTTGAGTTTGGAAATCCCTCAAGTTGTGAGGAGATTGTTGGCTTGGAGTTGTGCCTCAAGGAGGAGGTTGTGATTGTAAAGAGAGGAGTTGGGTACTCCTTGTGAGAGTTCTTGGTGAACTAGCTAGTGGATTAGAAATCCTTCGTGTGTCGAAGGCGGGGATGTAGAGCTGGGTGCTCGAACCTCGATAACATATCTCTGTGTTTGCGTTTGATCCATTGACTCTCTCTATCTCTCTCTTTACTTTGTGTATTGTACAAATTGCTATATCTTATACTTGCTTGTGTGTGCATCATTGTTGTAATTGCAATTAGTTTTTAAATTCTTCATTAAGTTCACTAGATTAGCATCGTCACCTATTCACCCCCCCTCTAGGTGACTTTTCAGATACTTGTTGACATTTATAAAAGATAAGTATCACCAACCTTAAGCTTGGTGGCGTCTCAATCGGTTATGTCATTGCGACCTCTGAACCAGCAGACAGCCGAGTCTCAATTTTGAGCTTGTCGACACTTACAAAAGACAAGTCTCAACCCCGAGCCCTGTTGACATTTACAAAAGACAGGTCTCGATACTTGTTGACATTAAAAAAGATAAGTATCACCAACCTTGAGCTTGGTGGCGTCTCAATCGGTTATGTCATTGCGACCTCTGAACCAGCAGACAGCCGAGTCTCAATTTTGAGCTTGTCGACACTTACAAAAGACAAGTCTCAACCCCGAGCCCTGTTGACATTTACAAAAGACAGGTCTCGATACTTGTTGACATTTACAAAAGATAAGTATCACCAACCTTGAGCTTGGTGGCGTCTCAATCGGTTATGTCATTGCGACCTCTGAACCAGCAGACAGCCGAGTCTCAATTTTGAGCTTGTCGACACTTACAAAAGACAAGTCTCAACCTCGAGCCCTGTTGACATTTACAAAAGACAGGTCTCAATACTTGTTGACATTTACAAAAGACAAGTATCACCAACCTTGAAGCTTGGTGGCTCCTCAACCAGTTATGTCATCGCGACCTCTGAACTGACAGACAGCCAAGTCTCAGTATTCAATCCAACAAAGACTATGTTCTCAAACGGCTGCAATACAATTTGGAACCGACAATTCAGAAAGTGGAACAATTTGGAGATTCGACAGGGAGTCAAAACAAAAATTATTATTTTCATTGATTCCAAAAGGATGGGATACATGGAGGCACATATATTACAACCTACGGGCGTACATTATAAGATCTGATCCGCTCTTCAAGGGAAGCCAGCCTCGTCCTCCTATCATTAGCAGCCCGGATAAGCACCTGCGACCTCAGCTCAGCCTCATTAAAGTTTGTCGCCTGGGCCAAACGAGCTTCGACCTCAACCAAGGTTGCCCTCGAGCTAACTCCTGCCGCGAGAGTTCGTCACTCTGAGCCTTAAGCTGCTCAAGCCGCGTAGTCTCTTCAAGACGCACTGGTTCAGCCCTGGATAAGAGAAGATTTGCCTTCCTGATCATCTCCTTGGCCTTCCCAATTTTGTCTTCAGCGTCAAGAAGAGCACTGGTGGAGGCATCAATGGCATTCCCAACCTCTGCTCGCCTTGTTTCCAATGATTTCAAGTCAGAAGAAATAGCCTTAGCAACTTCCTGAGCAACAAGACGGGCTTCATGCATTTGAGCGACAAGATGCGCAAGCTGCTCACTAACCGAAGACTCTAGGTCTGAGCGGCTAAGACGGCGTCATTCCTCTACGTCCCTCTCAAATTGATCTACCAGGAGTTCCAAGGCAGTGGCCTGGTGATACCCTTCAAAGTCCCGAATACTTGTAATACTACGGGAGAGGATCACCTTTAAAGTTGAGAACGACATAGTCGAGCCTTTTAAGACCAGATCGATGGATCGCCCTAAGCCTTTATAAAAGCTATCGACTATGTCACCTATAAAATTATTTTCAACCTCGGCCACTTCTGGTAGACGGACAGCCTCAGAAAAATCAACCAGCCTGGTTGACACCACTGTGGAAGGAACGGCGGGAACACTGGCTGCAGCAGCATGACAGGTCATCGGTGATCTCGACGGAATCTTCAATGAAATCAGTACACTAGCCACCGCTGAGGTAGGACTAGTGACCACCTCCTGAACAGCAGGCTCAACCACCAGGGTTGGGAAAGTAGGGCTTGTAATCACTCTCAGCTCCGCACCTAGCACAACTGATGGCGCCTCACTCGTTGATATAGTTGGGAGTAAGGACACCTCCGGGACTACCATCCCTTCAACCTCTGTTCCTTCGGCTAGCTCAGGCCGATAAGGGGGCAGATCACCATACAGCGTGTAACACCCCATCCTCGGTATACGTGTACAGTTACGTATCCTGATTTTTGGTGCATTTTATTATTATTATTTTATTTATTTTATTTTATTTTTGCTATTTAAATACTTACTCATATGGCAGTACTGCATGATTTGATCTGTTTGGTATTCAGATTTGACTAATTTTAGTTTCAAATATTATTTTTTAATATTCTAGATTTTTCATGATTTTCTGGAATTTTTCGGAATTAAATTGTAGATCTTCAAAACCGGTGTCGGCCAGTATCACTGGTTGATTCAAGGAATTTTAATTTTCTATTGGAACCAAATTTCCAGATTCTGCTTTCACATTCCTTCTTAGAATTATGTTTTCTTCCTTTAGGCATTTTCTGGGAATTTTCAGATTTTATCGAAAATTCAGCCAACCCGGTGTAGACACCGATCCCAGTATATTTCAGGATTTTTATTTTGAAATGAGATAGAATTTCTGGAAACCGATTTCACCAAAAGTCATTTCATAATATTTATGATTTTTGTGAATTTTTGGATAGCTTTCTGAGATACCTTAATTTTTGGTCATTCCTGGAGTTTTCGGTATTTTCCCAGATACCGAGAATTTATCCAAGTTTTCCACTTATCTCTTTTTCCATTTTTCTCTCTCCTTCCTCAAATGCGAGCTTCACCAGCTGAGTTCATCATTAATGCAGCCACCCTCTCCATGCTGCATTAAATGCTTATGGGCTGACTCAACTCAAGTCCAAATCACCCATGCCTTGTCCTTTTCTTTTGAAACGCAGCCTCCTTGCGTTTTCCTCTGGACGCAGCCTTGAGCTCCCGCGTTTGGCTCTTTAAATGGCCTAAACGCAGCCTTGGGACTTTGCAAACGCCACACTCATTGGAGGGAAAGTGATGATGGTTTATTATTATAATATTTTCCTCCCTTTATATATATATGCATCCCCATCTCTCTCTTCCATTTTTCCTTCATCCTTTTTGTTCCTGCAAGCTCCAACAGCAAGCTCACCACCACCAAGACCCTTTGGCCGGCCATCACAACTACTCACCATCTCCATTTTTCCATCACCAATTCCTCCACCTTCTTCTCCTCTATCTCCTTCACCATTTCCAAACAACTAACTCCATCTTCTTCAACCTCTTTCACCAAGAGACACCAAAAGAACCCATCACCTCCACAAAACTTCATCACCATCTCCACCACCACCTGCACCACCGTAGCCTCCACCGAGCATACCATCTTCACCCCCTCGTCAACCTCTTTCCGGCGGACTATAGCTTCATTCCCCGCAACGCCATTTGCAAAATCTCGTTTTGCCATATTGAGTTGGACTTGCACCATCAACCTTTTGCCTTCTCTTGTGGAGACCGGCCACTCCTTTGGATTGGGCCGTGTTCTTCTTCGTTGACAGGATTCTAGGCCGGTGCCCTCCTTTTGGTTTGGGACCGAGCTTCATCACCGTAGATTTCCCGGTAATCGTTCGCGATTGTTCCGGTGATCGTTTTGGTGATTAACTTGGCAAAGGACTCATCTTCTTCACTTGGCACTCTTGCTGGACTTTGGACGCATTCTAGGCGAGTAATTCTACTCGCCAAGACTTGGACATTGTTCTCATACTTGTAATATTATCAACAAACCACAGCCCTCAAGCATCAGGATCTGTTCTCTGTTTTGCACCATTAGTCGACTTGACCCCACAACTAGTCGACTAACTTCCTTGAAACGCAACCTTATTTCTGAAAACGCAGCTTTCATTAGTCGACTACCCCTTTTCTACAGTCGACTAACTCTCTCCTAAGACGCGGACTTGAGACAAGACGCGGACTTGTGAGACGCGGACTTGAGACAAGACGCGGACTTGTGAGACGCGGACTTGAGACAAGACGCGGACTTGTGAGACGCGGACTTGAGACAAGACGCGGACTTGTGAGACGCAGACTTGAGACAAGACGCGGACTTGTGAGACGCGGACTTGAGACAAGACGCGGACTGTGAAACGCAGTCTTGCGAAACGCAGCCTATTAGTCGACTAACCCCTTCTCTATAGTCGACTAACTACTCTATAAGTCGACTAATTGCCTTCCCCTAGTCGACTAATTTTGGTTATTTGCTGTGGTTAATTACTTTCTGGGAAATGAATCTTTACTCGGGTCATGTATTAGATATTGCTATTTCATGGCATGTTACTTGATGAATATCACCTCTTATCATGCTATCTATTGACACAAGGCATGATACACCTGACTCCTATAATTATCATTATAACGGGAATGATAACCGGACTTCATGATTTACAAACTTGATTACTTGATAGTACGAACCAGTACTCCTGATATACCTGTACTCCTGACATGTTCCTGCTCATTCCCGAAATCTGATAATTATTTAATATACCATAAAATGAGACAACTTACATTGGGTCGGGGGAAACATGCGGCTATCAATATGTGTTCGTGTTTACAGTGGCATTAGGTATGTTGTGCAACTGAACTTCCGGTCTGACCTGTGGGCCTCCAGGCGACCGAGGGGAGTGCTGGCTCCCTCATTCCTGGTACCATCATGATAAGGGCATACAATAAGTCCCTCCTGTTTGCCTTGCGGCGGGTTCCGTCACCAAGCAACGGAACAATCCTGGGTCGTGTCCCGGGTATGCACGGGACCCACTGTAAACATAGTTCGTTGATACCCCCGCTGGTTTCCAATAACAACCTTGCTTTACTGGGATATGGATCTATGTGTGCTGGGACGCTAGTCCACATAGCTAGATATCAGGGTAAGGTGAGCTATAATAATAATAATGATAAAAGACGCTAATTGTGGGAGTTGTATGCACTTGGATTACGGTGACATGAGATAAAGGTATATAGATGAGGGTTTCCTTGTTTGGATTATTCCCTCGAGGTACTAGTCTCGTGAAGCCGTAGTTTAAGCGTATACATTGCCCTTCCGTTTATAATATGTTGTGCTTCTTTTACTTGCTGGCTGATTTCTCATGATATTATACCAACTCTCATGCTCATGTTTCTATTGCCACTCGGCTGTAACCTGCTCTACTTGTTCGGGAGGTCCTGACTCCCTTGAATTTGTATGTTCAGGTTCCGAACCTTGGATCGAGGTGGAGCCTTCTGTGGTAGATCAAGCCTTCCTTTCCGAGCAGGCTGATTAGCCTCGGTTGCTGTCGTCCCAGACTTTCCTTTTTGGCTCGCGGGACCTTCCTCCAGCTCGTGAGCATCTTGTAATCTTATTGTAAATCGTACTTTTGTGTTTGGCTGTGATATATGATGCATGTGATATGTAAATGTATGTCACAATCTGTGATAACCTTGTACTTTGTACGTCTTATGTTGGCATATGAATGGACGCTACGCTTTGTCGTACTCTGATCCTTACTTGTACTGATGCTTAGCGTATATACGTAAGGGTATTTCTGACCCGCGTATGTACGTCGCGGTGACGTCCCCGTACCGTGGGATCGGGGCGTTACAGGTTGGTATCAGAGCCAGGCTCTCACACCTATAGTACAATCAAGCAGCAAATTAATGTAATTTGCCATTGCCAACTACAATGTACAAGTTATCTAGTCCTTCTTGATTCCTTTCCTTGTGTCCTAAAATCCTTTCATCTTTCCAGTTTCCAGTCTCCTTTTTACCAACATAAGTATGGATAGAAGGACGAGTCGTAACAATGCCGGACAAGCATCGAATGGACCCGCGGGGGAGAATGTTGAGATTCTGAGGGTTATCCAGACTATGATGGAAAATCAGCAACAGCAGACGGAACTCCTTCGGCAAGAGTTAGTAACTCCCAAGGAACAAAGGCCGGGGAATGATCAGACTTCAGGCGGTTACAACCGGCGATATTCACGGGAGAAGAGAAACCACTAGATGCTGAGCAATGGCTGATTGACACCACAGATCTGTTGAACGCAGCCCGGGTCCCAAAAGAAAATCAAGTGGAGGTCGCCAAGATTCAGCTAAAGGATGTAGCCAGGACCTGGTGGCTAGCTGAAGAAGCGAGATTGGAGAAACCTGTCTCGTGGGACCAGTTCTCCCAAAGCTTCTATAGTAGATTTTTTCCTGCCACCGCTCAGAAAGAAATGGAAGAACAGTTCATCCGACTTCAGCAGTGGAACCGGTCTGTGGATGAGTATGCCGCTGAGTTCTTGAGGCTGAGCCGCTTCGCTCCATATATGGTGGCTGATGAAGAAAAGCGGGCGAGTAGGTTCCAACAGGGTTTGCGAATGGACATTCAAATCCTCTTGATGCCCCAACAGCTGAAAACGTATTCCAAGTCCTCACCATAGCTCGGGAGGTGGAGCGAGGTCTGGAGAAAGGGAAATCTAATATGATGAGGAACCAGGCCATGAAGAGGCCATTTCCACAAGCAGGGAGAGGAGGTCCATTCAGAACAGCGAGAGTCCCAGCCATGAGACGGTCATTCCGACCAGCTCCCTTTCCAGTAACCCAACCATTCTTCTTTTGTAGTTATTGCCAGAAACCAGGTCACTCCCGACAGAATTGCCGTAGGGCAAATGGGTTATGCCTGGCATGTGGTTCCCGTGATCATTCAGTAGAAGTCTGCCCCCACAAGAGAATGGGGATGGCCAACCAAGCACTACCAGCACTTCCAGGACCAGATGGACAGAGGAATCAGGGACCAATGGTTAGGAAAGCCCTTCCCCTTCCCCCACAGCAAGTTATCCGCCCAGTCCAGAGGGGAGTTAGAGCTGCAGCAGGCCGTGGAAGAGGACGAGCTTACAACCTGACAGCGGAAGAGGCCGAAACTTCTGGAGAAGTGGTAACAGGTAAGATCAGGGTACACTCGAAGCCCGTTCTTGCCCTCTTTGATTCGGGTGCATCTCATTGTTACATATCTGATCGTTTTGTTGCCTTGCATTATATACCTGTTCGAGCTTTAGACCACCAATGGGAGATTAGTATAGGGAATGGAGTAGTCGTATCTACTAAGGTTTGTATTGATTGCCCTGTAGACCTCTGTAACAGGACCTTGGCCATAGATATGCTCGTACTAGATACTAGAGGGTACGACATAATCTTAGGCATGACTTGGCTCAGCAAATACCATGCGGTCATTGATTGCCGAAGCAAGAAAGTTATTTTCAGAATACCGCTTCAGCCTGAGTTCCAATTTGAAGGAGAACGCAAACCTGCCAAAGGAAAAGCACAGATGACTGCTGGTGAGATCCAGAAGAAGAGAGTGCCAGTTTGGAATGAGTTTCCAGAAGTATTTAAGGAGATCTCAGGACTTCCACCTGATAGGGTAATTGAGTTCTCTATTGATACCCTTCCAGGTACAGTTCCGATATCCAAAGCTCCATATAGGATGGCACCCACTGAGTTAGAGATTCTAAAGAAACAGCTGCAAGAATACTTGGATAAGGGATTAATTAGACCAAGTGCTTCACCATGGGGAGCTCCAGTACTCTTGGCAAACAAAAAGGACGGTGGTAAACGGTTATGTATAGACTATAGAGAATTGAACAAAGTTACCATCAAGAATAAGTACCCTTTACCAAGAATTGATGATCTGTTTGATCAGCTTCATGGAGCTCGAGTATTTTCTAAATTGGATTTACAATCAGGCTACCATCAGCTAAAAGTAAGGAAAGAAGATATTCCCAAGACAGCATTTAGGACCCGTTATGGCCATTATGAGTTCCTAGTTATGCCCTTCGGAGTCACCAATGCCCCTGCAGTTTTCATGGATTTGATGAACAGAGTGTTCTCATCATATTTGGATCAGTTTGTGGTTGTTTTTATAGATGACATCTTGATCTATTCGAAGAACGACAGAGAGCATGCAGACCACTTAAGAATAGTGTTACAGACTCTCCAACAGGAACAACTTCATGCTAAGCAAAGCAAATGTGATTTCTGGTTAAATAGTGTGGCCTTCCTTGGACACATAATTTCAGAAGAAGGAATTTCAGTAGACC
This sequence comes from Agave tequilana, assembly GCA_038442645.1. Taxonomy (NCBI): domain Eukaryota; kingdom Viridiplantae; phylum Streptophyta; class Magnoliopsida; order Asparagales; family Asparagaceae; genus Agave; species Agave tequilana. Next base: position 46,635 of record JAVJIF010009812.1, read on the forward strand.
CTAGTAAAATTCAGGCAGTAAAGGACTGGCCAATTCCAAGGACAGTAACAGAAATTAAGAGTTTTATTGGATTAGCCGGATATTATAGGCGCTTTGTCCAGGATTTTTCTAAGATTGCAGCCCCATTAACAAAGCTCACCAGGAAAGGAGAAAAATATATATGGACCGAGGAATGTGCTGCAGCGTTTGAGCAATTAAAGGAGAGACTCATTACAGCTCCAGTTTTGAAGACTCCTTCAGGAAGAGGAGGGATGGTTATATACAGTGATGCATCCGGAAAAGGCCTAGGGTGTGTATTAATACAGCATGGTCATGTCATAGCTTATGCATCCAGGCAACTGAAACCACATGAGAGGAATTACCCAACTCATGACTTAGAGCTGGCGGCGGTAATATTCGCATTGAAAATCTGGAGGCATTATCTTCTGGGAGACAAGGTGCTAATCTACACTGATCACAAAAGTCTTAAGTATATCTTCACGCAGAAAGAATTGAACATGAGACAGAGACGGTGGCTTGAATTAATGGCAGACTATGATATCGACTTACAGTATCATCCGGGCAGAGTCAACACCGTACCAGATGCATTGAGCAGGAAGCCAGAAAATAAGATGCTAGTACGACTTACTCAGCAGGAGGAATTAATTCAGGACTTCATAAAACTGGACTTAATGATAGTACGAGGAGTCGATAGCACAAGACAGTTGATGACCTTTCAGATCCAGTCAACCCTGATGGATGAAATTAAAGAAGCTCAGAAAGAAGACCCCAGATTGCGAAAGTTCAGAGCTCAAATAGAAGCTGGATTGAGAACTGACCTCCGTATTCATTCAGACAACGCATTATATTTTGGTAACAGAATTTGTGTCCCCCAAGGAGAAGTCCGACAGAAAGTTTTGGCAGAGGCACATAGTTCGGCCTAATCCATACACCCGGGAGGAAATAAAATGTATCAAGACTTGAAACAGAAGTTCTGGTGGAATGCCATGAAAAGGGAGATAGCCCAACATGTGGCCAAGTGCTTAGTTTGCCAGCAGGTAAAGATAGAACACCAGAGAACAGCTGGACTTCTTCAGCCCTTGCCAATACCCGAGTGGAAGTGGGAACATATCACCATGGATTTTGTCACAGCACTACCTCGCAGTCCTAAGGGTAATAATGCAGTATGGGTAATCATTGACCGCCTCACAAAAGCAGCTCACTTCCTACCTTTCAGAGTAGGTCAGTCAACAGAAGTTCTTGCAGAAAAATATATGAAAGAAATTGTTCGTCTACATGGAGTTCCAGTTAGTATCGTGTCAGATAGAGACACGAGATTCCGATCACATTTCTGGGAAAGTCTCCAAGAAAATTTAGGAACTCGTCTGAAATTCAGTACTTCATATCACCCCCAGACAGACGGACAATCTGAACGGACTATCCAGATCCTTGAAGACATGTTACGAGCCTGCATGATAGAATTTAGAGGGTCATGGGAAGACTATCTTCATTTGGTAGAATTCTCTTATAATAACAGCTATCAGGCTAGTATCAAAATGGCCCCATTTGAGGCATTGTATGGCAGGAAATGCAGGTCACCGATATGTTGGGACGAAGTCGGCGAAAGAAGACTTATGGGACCAGACATTCTAGTTCAGACAACAAGCAAAGTCCGAATTATCAGAGATCATCTCCGGGCAGCACAGAGCCGACAAAAGAGTTGGGCAGACACAAACAGAAGGCCATTGGAATTCAGAACCGGTGAGCATGTATTTTTAAAGATATCACCCACCAAAGGGGTAATCCGGTTCGATACTCGTGGAAAACTTAGTCCGAGATACATCGGCCCATTCGAAATTTTGGATCGTGTGGGAGATGTGTCTTACCGATTGGCATTACCTCCATCTTTAGAAGGAGTACACAATGTATTCCATGTATCACAGTTGAGGAGGTATGTCAAGGATGAGAGTCACATTCTGGATCACTCCGAATTGGAACTACAGCCAGATCTGTCTTACGTAGAGCAACCGATGGCCATCCTGGACAAAAGTGTTAAGACCCTGAAGAATAAGGCAATACCATTAGTGTTGGTTTCTTAGAATATGCATGCGCCAGGAGAGGCCACATGGGAACGGGAGGATGTTATTCGTGAGCGTTACCCTCAACTATTTTCAACTTAGTTGGTAAAACCCTTTCTTCCTATTCTCTCTATCGTCATCTTCCCCTTCCTGAAATTTCGAGGACGAAATTTTTTGTAAGGTGGATAGATTGTAACACCCCATCCTCGGTATACGTGCACAGTTACGTATCCTGATTTTTGGTGCATTTTATTATTATTATTTTATTTTATTTTATTTATTTTCTGCTATTTAAATACTTACTCATATGGCAGTACTGCATGATTTGATCTGTTTGGTATTCAGATTTGACTAATTTTAGTTTCAAATATTATTTTTTAATATTCTAGATTTTTCATGATTTTCTGAAATTTTCGGAATTAAATTGTAGATCTTCAAAACCGGTGTCGGCCAGTATCACTGGTTGATTTCAGGAAATTTTAATTTGCTATTGGAACCAAATTTCCGGATTCTGCTTTCACATTCCTTCTTAGAATTATGTTTTCTTCCTTTGGGCATTTTCTGGGAATTTTCAGATTTTATCGAAAATTCAGCCTACCCGGTGTAGACACCGATCCCAGTATATTCCAGGATTTTTATTTTGAAAATGAGATAGAATTTCTGAAAACCAATTTCACCAAAAGTCATTTCATAATATTTATGATTTTTGTGAATTTTTGGATAGCTTTCTGAGATACCTCAATTTTTGGTCATTCCTGGAGTTTTCGGTATTTTCCCAGATACCGAGAATTTATCCAAGTTTTCCACTTATCTCTTTTTCCATTTTTCTCTCTCCTTCCTCAAATGCGAGCTTCACCAGCTGAGTTCATCATTAATGCAGCCACCCTCTCCATGCTGCATTAAATGCTTATGGGCTGACTCAACTCAAGTCCAAATCACCCATGCCTTGTCCTTTTCTTTTGAAACGCAGCCTCCTTGCGTTTTCCTCTGGACGCAGCCTTGAGCTCCCGCGTTTGGCTCTTTAAATGGCCTAAACGCAGCCTTGGGACTTTGCAAACGCCACACTCATTGGAGGGAAAGTGATGATGGTTTATTATTATAATATTTTCCTCCCTTTATATATATATGCATCCCCATCTCTCTCTTCCATTTTTCCTTCATCCTTTTTGTTCCTGCAAGCTCCAACAGCAAGCTCACCACCACCAAGCCCCTTTGGCCGGCCATCACAACTACTCACCATCTCCATTTTTCCATCACCAATTCCTCCACCTTCTTCTCCTCCATCTCCTTCACCATTTCCAAACAACTAACTCCATCTTCTTCAACCTCTTTCACCAAGAGACACCAAAAGAACCCATCACCTCCACAAAACTTCATCACCATCTCCACCACCACCTGCACCACCGTAGCCTCCACCGAGCATACCATCTTCACCCCCTCGTCAACCTCTTTCCGGCGGACTATAGCTTCATTCCCCGCAACGCCATTTGCAAAATCTCGTTTTGCCATATTGAGTTGGACTTGCACCATCAACCTTTTGCCTTCTCTTGTGGAGACCGGCCACTCCTTTGGATTGGGGCCGTGTTCTTCTTCGTTGACAGGATTCTAGGCCGGTGCCCTCCTTTTGGTTTGGGACCGAGCTTCATCACCGTAGATTTCCCGGTAATCGTTCGCGATTGTTCCGGTGATCGTTTTGGTGATTAACTTGGCAAAGGACTCATCTTCTTCACTTGGCACTCTTGCTGGACTTTGGACGCATTCTAGGCGAGTAATTCTACTCGCCAAGACTTGGACATTGTTCTCATACTTGTAATATTATCAACAAACCACAGCCCTCAAGCATCAGGATCTGTTCTCTGTTTTGCACCCATTAGTCGACTTGACCCCACAACTAGTCGACTAACTTCCTTGAAACGCAACCTTATTTCTGAAAACGCAGCTTTCATTAGTCGACTACCCCTTTTCTACAGTCGACTAACTCTCTCCTAAGACGCGGACTTGAGACAAGACGCGGACTTGTGAGACGCGGACTTGAGACAAGACGCGGACTTGTGAGACGCGGACTTGAGACAAGACGCGGACTTGTGAGACGCGGACTTGAGACAAGACGCGGACTTGTGAAACGCAGTCTTGCGAAACGCAGCCTATTAGTCGACTAACCCCTTCTCTATAGTCGACTAACTACTCTATAAGTCGACTAATTGCCTTCCCCTAGTCGACTAATTTTGGTTATTTGCTGTGGTTAATTACTTTCTTGGAAATGAATCTTATATTCGGGTCATGTATTAGATATTGCTATTTCATGGCATGTTACTTGATGAATATCACCTCTTATCATGCTATCTATTAACACAAGGCATGATACACCTGACTCCTATAATTATCATTATAACGGGAATGATAACCGGACTTCATGATTTACAAACTTGATTACTTGATAGTACGAACCAGTACTCCTGATATACCTGTACTCCTGACATGTTTCTGCTCATTCCCGAAATCTGATAATTATTTAATATACCATAAAATGAGACAACTTACATTGGGTCGGGGGAAACATGCGGCTATCAATATGTGTTCGTGTTTACAGTGGCATTAGGTATGTTGTGCAACTGAACTTCCGGTCTGACCTGTGGGCCTCCAGGCGACCGAGGGGAGTGCTGGCTCCCTCATTCCTGGTACCATCATGATAAGGGCATACAATAAGTCCCTCCTGTTTGCCTTGCGGCGGGTTCCGTCACCAAGCAACGGAACAATCCTGGGCCGTGGTCCCGGGTATGCACGGGACCCACTGTAAACATAGTTCGTTGATACCCCCGCTGGTTTCCAATAACAACCTTGCTTTACTGGAATATGGATCTATGTGTGCTGGGACGCTAGTCCACATAGCTAGATATCAGGGTAAGGTGAGCTATAATAATAATAATGATAAAAGACGCTAATTGTGGGAGTTGTATGCACTTGGATTACGGTGACATGAGATAAAGGTATATAGATGAGGGTTTCCTTGTTTGGATTATTCCCTCGAGGTACTAGTCTCGTGAAGCCGTAGTTTAAGCGTATACATTGCCCTTCCGTTTATAATATGTTGTGCTTTTTTTACTTGCTGGCTGATTTCTCATGATATTATACCAACTCTCATGCTCATGTTTCTATTGCCACTCGGCTGTAACCTGCTCTACTTGTTCGGGAGGTCCTGACTCCCTTGAATTTGTATGTTCAGGTTCCGAACCTTGGATCGAGGTGGAGCCTTCTGTGGTAGATCAAGCCTTCCTTTCCGAGCAGGCTGATTAGCCTCGGTTGCTGTCGTCCCAGACTTTCCTTTTTGGCTCGCGGGACCTTCCTCCAGCTCGTGAGCATCTTGTAATCTTATTGTAAATCGTACTTTTGTGTTTGGCTGTGATATATGATGCATGTGATATGTAAATGTATGTCACAATCTGTGATAACCTTGTACTTTGTACGTCTTATGTTGGCATATGAATGGACGCTACGCTTTGTCGTACTCTGATCCTTGCTTGTACTGATACTTAGCGTATATACGTAAGGGTATTTCTGACCCGCGTATGTACGTCGCAGTGACGTCCCCGTACCGTGGGATCGGGGCGTTACACAGCGCGTCCAACACAGCAGCATCCGCCGCGGTCGAAGTGCTCATGTCACCCCTCGACCCTCGGGAAGATTGATTAGACTAAGAAAGGTATACTTATTATGAGTATAAAAATGTATTTGATGTACCCCTTCTTGTCTCCGCTATAGCATAAGGCTATACCGAGTCGGATCTCAGGGAGAGCTCGCGATAGAAGCTTTGACGTGTGGTAGTGAAGTTGTTAAACGAGTATTCTTCTCTTTCTTATAAACTTAATGAATCAAGTGAAAAAGAAACTAAAGAAAAGGATGGATATGTTCATGGTGGAAATCGTTGGAAAAGAAATCAAGATTGGGATTTGGTATTCACAAGAAAAGGAAAGAAAACTTAAGAAAGCTTGAATGAAAAGCCATGACTAGCTTACCTTGCTAGCTTGCCAAGACTTACTAGACTCCTTGATAGCGAACGCGTGCCTATGTTTGTCACTCCATCGGCGTAGGTTTCGTCTTGCGTGTTGACCTAATTACTTTCTCATGTGGTTGAAGGGTGGTTTAACCCATCCGAGAAGAGAAGATCATACAACTTGCAAGATGAAATAAAGCAATCACCCATGAGTTAGTGAAGATGGCAAAGCTAGTGGTTAGCTAGTACATGGAGAAAGATTTAGCTACAAGCCATTAATGAAGTAAAGCAAAGCATGAATAAATTGCAAGAAGTAAAGAAAGCAAGTAAAAAAGCAATTAAAGAAAGCAATTAAACTAGAACCATGCTTCAAGTAGAGGAAGGAGAATGGATCAATCCTTGTTGCTTCAAGTGTCACCCTTGATTACACAAGCTCTCTTTCTCAATCTCTCTCTTTTACAATGAATTCTAGGGAAGAAGAAGAGGGATCTAAGAACAAAACCTAGAGAAAAACTAAACAAAATTACAACATACTAACTATTCTCCTCTCTTCTCCATTCAGTCTTTGCTCGTAGGTCCAAATGAAGTATTTATAGACCTCTGGAGAAGCTTCGAGATCTAGGTTGTTGGCGCAAAATCCGAGATCCAACGGCCTCAAAACCGCCGCAAAAACGCGGGAAAATCCCGGATTTTGCGGCAATATCTCAACCGTTTGGCAACAACTTTCTGTTGTAAGTTGGTTGCGAGGTTGTTATCCACGTGGTCTTCTAGAACCTTGAGTTGTTGCGCGGATCTCTCTGGATCTTGGATTCAAATTTGGGCTTTATCTTAATCTTGGATTTAATCCCTTTAATTATTGCTAATTAAAGTGATTATTGGATTATCTCTCCATTAGAGTGTGAACCTGCAAATATATAGAGAAGATGAGTAAAAATCATATATTTATTACAAAATGCATGGGAATTATGTGGTAAAATATGCACATTTGTGTCACAATCACACCCCCACACTTATTCTTTTGCTCGTCCCGAGCAAAAACAAAGAAAAAGAAAAGAAAATCTATACTACCAGTTTTATTACACCACTTTCGCAGGTGACGCGATTGCACTGAGCATGTGCAACAAGCCGTTAAACCTCTAGGTTACCCTAGAGGAGGAGTGTTGCCTCCTGAGGGTTTTCAGCGGATTACACCCACAAAATCCTTAAAGAAAGAAAACAAATGTTAGTATTTTGAAAATTCATTTTGAAAGAGAGACATGTTTTCGAACTATTTTTGCAAAAATATAAGTGATCCTAGGTCATAAGTCCACCTATAATCATTCTTCCTTAAACTTAGTCTCCATGCAAGATCTTGTTTTTAATTAAGGTAAGAATTCAAAATTGGATTGAATACTTTATCTTTCAAAAACCTAGATAGTATGCACACCGTGTAAGTGAAGATTTCTGGGATTTCAACTCCAACCATTAAGCCATTTATTTATATATATTTATTTTTCTCTTTTTTTTTTTCTTTTTCTTCCCTTAGTTTTCTTAGGCTTTCTAGTTCACCCATGTAGCGAGCCTATAACCGATGACTCCCAAACCAGATGGTTCTAGGGCACCAAATGAGAAAACATCCCTCGGGTTAAAGGACTCGAGTGAAAAAGGCCACAAAACTAAAGGGGATTATTTATAATCACCGTTAGGCGTGAATAATCATGCTTCTTGAGGCACAATTATCCAGCTTAATAAGTGAGATCACCGTTAGGCGTGAGTAACCATGCTTCTTGAGGCATAGTTATCCAGCTTAATAAGTGATCTTTTATTTATAATTTTTTTTTCTTTTTTTTTATTTATATGGCATTTTTGGTCTTTGTTTCCATCCCAAGAAATGTGTAAGTGTAAAGTGCATATTATCTAAGGCAAAAAATTCAAGATAAAAATATCTCACCACTTTTACTTACTTATCCTATAATTTCAAACAAGATCTATTATTTCAACTAGGTTTAAAATGTCATAATTAAGGCTTTCTTAATTCCTAAGATACATCTTAATTTTCTTAAAATAGATCAAAACTTTGTCTCTTTTTTCAAAAAGTTTTTATTTTTATATTTTTTTTTATTATTTTTTTTTATTTCTAAAAAGAAGTGTAAAAGAAAGAAGATCTAAAAACTCTATGTTAGTAAACCCTCCCCCACACTTATTTCATGCATTGTCCTCAATGCATCATGATATATGTATGCATGAAACAAAAATGAAGAGGGAAGGAACAAAAATTACCTGAAGGTGGTGGTTCCGGTGGTGGTCTGATTGGTCCACGGAACATGGCCCAATCATCTTTTCTCTGGGTTTTGAGGAACCCACCAGAAATTTCAAGAATATGACCCACAAGAATGATGTATGCATGAAAGATTTTTATTATGTACATGACCCCATCTAATTTCCAAATTTTTAAAATAATTTCAGAGTCAAATTTATCAAGATCCTTGTCCCAGAATGGTGTATGAAATGATAGGACAGTTGACTTGGACTCAGGAAGGACAGGAATTGATACCGACTCAGGAATGTGACTTAAGTCAAGTGATGGTGCAGGAGTCGGAATGAGTTCGGGAATTGGGTCCAAGTCAAGAAAATGAAGCTCTAGTCCACAATCATTGTCCAATGATGGAATGTGACCTAATATGGGTGATATCTCTTTACTTCCAATATTAAGGAATTCAAGCTCATCGCCATACAATTCTTCAAAACTTAAGTCAAAATCTTCTGATAGAATTGTACAATCAGTTTCAGAAGTAAAGAGATAGTGAGAATCTAGGTCACATTCCATATGTAGTTCAATACATGAGGAACTTGCCAATTTATCAATAGTATCTTCAGAAGTGTAGAATTGGTCAAGTTTAATATGATCCTCAAAGATGGGTGATTCAACTTCATTATAAATTGGGACAGGATCCAATGTCGACTCCGGAAAAAGATTGAAGTCAGGTAAAGTTACCGGAATCATTATTGGATCAGAAAAAAGAAGTGAATCACTAAGTTGGGGTTCAAGATCACATTCCTCATGTAATTCAATTCCACAAAAATGTGAACTTGCCAATTTATCAATGGGACTTTCAAAAGTATGGAATTGGTCAAATTCACTATGATCATCAAAGATTGGTGATTCAATTTCAAAATGGACTGGCACTGGATCCAACACTGACTCGGGAAATGGAGTGAAATCAGGTGAAGATACCGGAGTCATAATTGAATCAGGAAGGAAAATTAAATCATCAAGTGGAAGTTCAGGATCATATTCATGTTTGAGTTCAATTTCAGAAAAAGGAATACTTGCCAAATTGTCAATTGGATCAGAAGTGTAGACAAGTTCATTTTTAGGAAATGAAAAACTTGCCAAAATGTCAATGGATTTGAATTTTGGACAAGTTCAGTTTTAGGAAATGAAAAACTTGCCAATGTATCAATTGGATCTGAAGTTTGGACAAGTTTAGGTGAGTGTGCTGAAATTGAATCTGGATTTCTAAGATGACAAGAGTCTTGAGTCATATCAATAGAGTGTGGTATAACTGGATCAGTCAAATGTTGATAGGATAGAGTTTCCTCTTTCCTAAGAAGGTTATCCAATTGTTCTTTCACATTATTGAAAGACTCGGCACGTGTTGTTTGATATTGTAAGAAAGACTCTTGCAAGATGTCTATACTCTTTTCTAGATGTGATAGGTCTACAGATGGCTGCTCTAGAATGGGAGTATAGGAATCTTGAAATTGGAAATTTTGTGAATAGTGTGAGTCACAAATGTGTGATGATGGAAGAGTGGACTCACACAAGAAATCTTTACTCGTTTCCTTGACAAGTGGTTGTCCATTAGGAAAAGGTGGAACTGAGTAAGACTCTTGAAAATACTGTGGAATTGGAGAGACAAATGGTTTTTGAAGTTGTTGCTCGACTCTCTGTAAATTGGCTTCTATACTCCTTTGTAACTCAGATTTTTCTTCAAATGGTGGTTCAGAAAAAGGAGTATATGAAGTGGACTCGGAAATGAATATTGTGGACAAGGTGAATATGGTGGACAAGGAATTTGAGAATTTGACTCGGGGGACTGGAATCCCCAATGACTCGATGAAGAGTTGAAATTATTTTGGACATTATAATTGTTAGATGGGGGGTATGGGTCATATTGATTCGGATAAGGCCAACCCGGTGTATTTGGTTGTTGCATATTGTAAAACACCGGGTTGGAATTATCCGAATATAAAGTCAGTGTGAAATATGGATTATTATTGAAAGAATTGTTGAATGCCATATCACACAATCACAAAAAAAAAACAAACAAACAAACAATCAAACAAAAGAAAAAAAATTCTAACCTAAGTTAGGGTAGACTTAGACCTAGACGACTCCTAACTGATAGACTGTCCACGGGAGGTTTAGTGCAGACTCTAACCACAAGCTAATCAGCCAGGGAAGGGTAAGGTTGTGGGAGGTTTTCCGTCAGAGACGTTCCTTAATTAAGTAACCAGCAACCTTCGGGCTTTCGGCCCTCAACCCCTTTCCTAGACACTGATTTTGCAAGAGTTAAATTCCAACACTTTTCCCCCTTAGGATAATCTCCTAAATGAGTCCGAGATGTCCCTAAGGCCAACGTCTATTTTTTTATTAAATTAGGCTTGGGTTAGTGAGTGCTTGGGATTGTGGTTTTCGGGCTAAGGAAAGGGTAATGAAATCCCCACCTTATCTTATTTACGGGTTATGCCCTTAAAATTGAATTGTGCAAGTGTACAAGAAAAATCAAGGATTCACTCAAAGCATGAAAATCAAGCAAGAGATGATTCCTAGTCTATATGCAATGCGAAACGTACCTTGCCTCCAGCACTCTTCAACAGTAAAAGTAAAAGAATTGAAAGACACGTGCCTAAAATGCAAGTGTCTAAACAATTTTTAACAATTTCAACCAACTTTTACTGTTTTTTAATTAAGCAGGAATAAGGTGAAGAATACAGAATTTCAGGTATATCAGCAGCTGTGTTTTGCAGAACCAGAGGCCCTGCAGAAATTTTATCAGAAGTTCACTCCTTATTGCCGCAAATCTGCGGCAAAATCCCAGAAATTGCGGCAATTTGGAGGGATCCTGGTCTCTGCTTTCGAGAGCAGAGGCCCAGGTCCACTTGTATGTCACTGCAATGCAAGATTTGCTGTTTCTTCACCTGTAACCTGCAAACAGAGAAGAAGAATCGTTTAGTACTTCACTTTAACCTAAAAAATACGTTGCTCTCCCCGGCAACGGCGCCATTTTGATTAAACTAAGAAAGGTATACTTATTATGAGTATAAAAATGTATTTGATGTACCCCTTCTTGTCTCCGCTATAGCATAAGGCTATATCGAGTCGGATCTCAGGGAGAGCTCGCGATAGAAGCTTTGACGTGTGGTAGTGAAGTTGTTAAACGAGTATTCTTCTCTTTCTTATAAATAATAATGAAAAAAGAAACTAAGAAAAGGATGGATATGTTCATGGTGGAATCGTTGGAAGAAATCAAGATTGGGATTTGGTATTCACAAGAAAAGGAAAGAAAACTTAAGAAAGCTTGAATGAAAAGTCATGACTAGCTTACCTTGCTAGCTTGCCAAGACTTACTAGACTCCTTGATAGCGAACGCGTGCCTAATGTTGTCACTCCATCGGCGTAGGTTTCGTCTTGCGTGTTGACCTAATTACTTTCTCATGTGGTTGAAGGGTGGTTTAACCCATCCGAGAAGAGAAGATCATACAACTTGCAAGATGAAATAAAGCAATCACCCATGAGTTAGTGAAGATGGCAAAGCTAGTGGTTAGCTAGTACATGGAGAAAGATTTAGCTACAAGCCATTAATGAAGTAAAGCAAAGCATGAATAAATTGCAAGAAGTAAAGAAAGCAAGTAAAAAAGCAATTAAAGAAAGCAATTAAACTAGAACCATGCTTCAAGTAGAGGAAGGAGAATGGATCAATCCTTGTTGCTTCAAGTGTCACCCTTGATTACACAAGCTCTCTCTCTCAATCTCTCTCTTTTACAATGAATTCTAGGGAAGAAGAAGAGGGATCTAAAGAACAAAACCTAGAGAAAAACTAAACAAAATTACAACATACTAACTATTCTCCTCTCTTCTCCATTCAGTCTTTGCTCGCAGGTCCAAATGAAGTATTTATAGACCTCTGGAGAAGCTTCGAGATCTAGGTTGTTGGCGCAAAATCCGAGATCCAACGGCTTCAAAACCGCCACAAAAACGCGGGAAAATCCCGGATTTTGCGGCAATATCTCAACCGTTTGGCAACAACTTTCTGTTGTGAGTTGGTTGCGAGGTTGTTATCCACGTGGTCTTCTAGAACCTTGAGTTGTTGCGCGGATCTCTCTGGATCTTGGATTCAAATTTGGGCTTTATCTTAATCTTGGATTTAATCCCTTTAATTATTGCTAATTAAAGTGATTATTGGATTATCTCTCCATTAGAGTGTGAACCTGCAAATATATAGAGAAGATGAGTAAAAATCATATATTTATTACAAAAATGCATGGGAATTATGTGGTAAAATATGCACATTTGTGTCACAATCAAAGATCCTCAGGTTCCCTCGAACTTGACGCACCTTGAGGCGGAACACCTGCAACAAAATTGTGTTTAAGCAAGACACAATAAATAGTAAAAGCCAAAAAGGTCGGAACAATACCAAAGTGTAACGCCCCGATCCCAAGGATACGGAGACGTTATGGCGACGTACATACGAGAGGTGAAAACACGCTCACGCGTACGTTAAGCCTCAGTACAGTACAATACCTCCATATGGATACGAGGTCCAGCATGAAATAAGTACAAGAATACCTGCAGAAAGAGGTCAGCGATCATAATAGATATGAAAAATGGAGACAAATAAGATAATGAAAATAAAGCACCAAGATACCTAGGAATAGTCCCGATGCGGAAGCTCCGATGTGACTCCAAGGTACCCTCGGATACTACGGTACGCGAATCTCCAATCTGGGCATGCAAACCCAGGGTCGTCAGAAAGCGACCTAGTGAGTGGTAAAATGAAGGAGCCAGTAATATATACATAATAATATAAGCACGATACTAATATATAATAATGTGGGACGAGTGATACCATATCATAAGTATATAAGAAGCAGTAGAAAAATATAATCATGTAAGCATTAGAAATCTATAAACAGGTCATCTTTTAATACTATCACTACCTAACCGGTTATCATTAGGTCATATCTCTGATCGTATCCAGTTTATATAATGTCTAATGTTATCTAGTTATGACGAGTGTACATACTAGTGGTGATGTGATAGCAGTGAACATGCAGATGTGCAAATGCTACCTAACCAGTATACTGTGTGGTGCATGGACAGTAATGATGTATACAAGGTATACAGATAATAGAATATATGCACATATGCATGACTAGTATGCTACTACAGAAAGTGTAACATGTATCGAGTAACGTAACAAATAGACATGTAACATGATATCGGATAAATACCACCATAGAAAGTATAACAGATGCCAGGTAAAGTAACAAGTATACATGTAACATGATATCGGATAAAGTAGCATGAACAAGAATAAGATAGCATACACGTACCAGGCATGTTAGGTGATTTATACAATAGTAGCAATCAGTACCGCCTGCTATTTTAATTACTCTCTTCCAGTGTCCCATACCACTGACGGTTCATACTGAAGCCCACACCCCAGTCGAACCCATCTGGACATGGCCTACGGGTACCATTATCCAAACGAGAGAGCAACCAAATAACAAGTGTTCCCGACGTCACTATTGTGTATACTGTTTTAGTATGTTAATTGGAAACCCATGGTCGAAGAGTTCTTATCGGGTGGATGTATCCCGTGCATACCCGGGATCACGGCCTTAAACAATCCCTGGCTGCTAAGACCAGGGCCCTCCGCTAAGAGGGGAGCATGAATCAAGTAACAATAGCTCATGGAGCAATACAATCGGTAGGTAGCACTACCATCCCCTGCAGTGGGAAAACAATATGGATCCAGTACATCACCCGATATGATCTAATCAACCATCAAGTCTCCCCCATACCCAAATTATCTTTATGATCTGATATGTCAAGTATACAATATAACAAGAACAAGTACATGATATGGATAACATGATAACAGGACCTGAGCTCTGTTGATAGCATAGAACAATATCACTGGAATCAGGAACAATATAACATGATAAAGATAACATGAACAATATACCGGGAAACGGGAACAATAGATGTGGGATCTCCACATATCGCATATCAACAGCTCTCATGTCCAGTATCGGGAACATCCATATCAGTAACGGGAACATGTATCCAGTAACGGGATTAACAATATCAGTAACGGAAACAAGCATATAACATGTATCCGATAACATGAAACAATAATACAGGTAATAGGCATGGAAATCCATATGACAGGTACATAGAGATACCATATAAGCATGTGTCACAGGGAAGCATGACATGCATGACAGTGATATATAAACATGAAATGCAGGCATGTGTAACAGTGATATGTAAACATGAACTGCAGGCATGTGTAACAGTGATATGTAAACATGAAATGAAGTAGTCCATGCAATGGTCTATCCGTGTACTATCTCAGTGCACGTGCATGTCCTAACAGTGATCAGTGCGTCTATAAAATGACGGTGTCCAGTGTCCTAGAATATCCGTATATTCCTGCAGTATTAGGGTCATGAATATCAGTACTTATATAATGGTGAGACGTGTGCATAAAACTACATAAGCTACATGAAATACCGGTATCTATAACTGATATATCTATATGCACTACGGTATTTAGTGTACCGGTGTGATATGACTATATCATTTACGCGAGTGTTACATATAAGTCTTACCAAATTATAACACATAGTGACTAGTGTTACTCATCTTATTAACTAACCAAGCATTCTGTTATTATAACTTAATTACAGGAATTACAATAATTATCATGATTTACCGATAATCATGTTTTATTCTTAATTAGGCAATCAATCAAGATATTAATCATGAGAAAATATAATTTATAAAAAGAAAACACTCACAAACTGGCTACAGGATTGTAGCTCTCGTTCCCACGATCGCAACGGATCCAGAATCGTCCAAATTGGAGTCCGGATGCTCCAGTTATCGCCCGAATACTGAAAGTAATAGAATAGGGTTAAATATGTAATAACAGAAATTCTCCAGGGGGCTATTTGTAATTTTACAGGGGCCTAAAAGTAATTACTAATTTTACAGGGGTTAAAATGTAGTTTTACCTTAACGGGTCGGGTTTGGGGTGTAAACGGGTCGGGTTTGGGTTAAACCCAAAACCCGAACCCAATCGGGTTTCTTCCTCAACAGAGCAACAGCAGCAGCGTCTGCGCCCGCCGCCGCCTGCGCCCGCCGCCTGCGCGCGCCCGCCGCCCGGCGCCGCACCTCGCCGGCACCGCCGGCCACTCCGGCGCGGCTACGGCGCCACCCCGGCGCCGGTCCGGTGCCCCTGGCCGTCGGAGGCCCACCTTGAGAGAGAGAGAGAGGGAGAGAAAATGGGTGGGGGCTGTTGCTCCCCACCGCCGACGTCGCCGGCGTTGCTCTCGCGCCGCCGGCGCCTGGCCGGCCTCCCACGCCGGCGCCGCTCCGCCTGGTCGTGGCGGTAAGCCCTTAGCCTGCACGAACAGAGAGAGGGATAGAGAGAGGAGATGGGTGCTGTGGTTGTGAGAGAGAGATAAGGAGGGAGAAGGGAAAAGAGAGAGAGGAGAGAGGTTAGAGAGAGAGATTGTGTGGAGAGAGAGAGAGTGTGGAAGAGTGAGAGAGAGGATAGAGGACAGAGAGAAGGGGATTTTAAAATGGGTGAAGGTCGGTGGTTGAACAGTAGGGCGGTGGGGGTGGAATTCTCTGGAAAGAGGAAGAAGAGAAAGAAAAGAAAAGAAAAGAAAAGAAAAGAAAAGAATATAAAAAATTAAAATAATATTGTTTAATTGGACCCAAAATTCGACTAGTCCCGAACGGTGCCCAAAAATTACAAAAAATAAAGAATAATATCTTGAGACGTGATATGAAGACGGTTTGCAGAAACTCGATCCGGTTTGCAAATTAAAAATCCCGGAAGTTGTCGCCGATACAGGCGACACCGGTTTGGCCCGATTTTTGATAAATTCTGAAAAATCCCCAAAAATAACCAAACGTCGATAAGACAATTCTAAGACACAAGGTGAAGGCGGATTCTCAAAATTCTACTCCGTTTGTGAGATAAAAATCAGAAGGCCGGTAATCGGTATCGGTCGACACCGACTACGGAGATTTTTCAAAATAATCCAGAAAAATTCTAGAAAATCCTGAAAAATGTAGAATATTAGAAAATAATTTTTGAAACTGAAATCAGCTCAAACGGACTACTACGGAGGTCAAATCAATTTTTGTACATCGTATCGCGTACCGATATTGTGATACGTACACCGGGGATCAGGGGGTTACACAAAGGATGATGTTGCCTCAAACATCTGGGCAGCCGCATCAGTCTCTACGGGCCCCATTGGAAAGTCCTTTGCGGAGTCAACACGAATGGCCGGCCTGCTTTCGCTTGCCGAATCTTCCGTGGACCACCCAAAGGAGCTTGACGCTACAGGACTTCCTTTGAAAGTCCCAACGCCCGAAGGACCAACATCAGCTGCATCACCTCTGAATTCCTCCGGGACGGCAAAATAGCCGGCCTCATCACCCTCGTGGTAAGCGAACAAAGGATCATAATGTTCCCCTTGTTCTTCAACGGCCTCAGCTCTCGGGCTCGTCACCGCCTCAGCTCCTACATCACAAAGCAGATAATAAGCGGTCCGGAACACATAGAAGATATATTACAAAGACGAAGCTGATCTTACCTAAGTCCGGAGCAACTTCGCCAGTCGTCGGTCCAGCAACTGACGGTTCAACTACTAATGGGGCAAGAGGAGGAAGCGCCACAGATGGTTCGCCCTCTACAACGACCGTGGGGCTTGGTGACGGGGTTTCTTCACCAACTGCTTCCTACGAGACCCACCTGTCCGTTTGCGCTTAAGAGGAACGTCGGGATCCTCCTCCTCTACTTCTTCTACATGTCTTGGGGGAATTGTCCCCATCACGCCAGAACCAGCTGCAGGAGTCCCGGCACCTGTCTCCGCTTCAAAGCGAGGACTTTCTGCATCCGAGGCTTCGCTGTCATCCACAGCAACGAATTCCTCCATGCCTGGGATGCGAACCCTCTTACCTTCCCTTTTCTCAGAGGCCTTTCGCTTCAGCCGCTGAGAAATTAACTTCACACCAGAGCTGTTAGCCTTGAATCCAAGAGGTGTGGAGTTGGAAGTTGCACACCACTGGCAGAAGTACAGGGTCATTAGAAGATTGGGAGTCCTCAACGGCGTACGCAGCCGCGCCCCAGTACAGCCTGTAATGAAGAATCGCCAGGCACGGGCTCCATCAATGAGACTCCACATGAAAGCCAAATTGAGATTTGGGTTGCCCACGTACAGTTGGTCATATCCAAACTATCGAGCAAACCGACTTGGAACATAAGGCTCCAAATAGCAGGTGTCCCCGCTTCTATACAATAAATGCGAGGGCCGGATGCTGACCAGCCATTCAAAAACTCCCCAGCTCAGGGACGACTGCCCCTCCCCCGCATCTTTGAACTCTTCCCCATAACCTGCATCCCGAATACGGGGAAAAAGCGGAAGAGACTATAGACGTCATAGCGACGCACTAATTTACGGGCCTCAGCCACGTAAGTCTTCTGCCATGAGCATCCTTCGAATCGGCGGAGGAGCGCCATTCGAACACCTTGCGGGGGGTCCTCTCCAGCTTCAATCAAAGAAGGACAATGCAGGCGAACCACGCCATCAAGTAAGTGTACGGCAGACCTATCCTGGGATTAGGACCGTCACGAGGCGAAGTGGCCCCCTTTCCACGCTTCGTTGCTGGCGGCCTGCAAAAAGCCTCCGTTAAGACACGAAGGCCTCTCTGGATACAGCACACCATGGCTGGAAGAAGACCCAGAGGACAACCATGAACCAAACGAACAGCGGGCAGCAAAACATTCGGATGAACGACGTCACCCGAAGAAGACGACACCACGCACTTCTTCAGCCAGACTGTCAAGAAGCCAGCCAGCAGTGCCTTCCGGGACATCGGTCGGCGAGCCTGATGATGGAAACTCCGAAGGACATCACCCTTCTCATAGGGACCATCGTCTTCCTTCATAACTAGATCCCCTTGGAAGTGCTTTTGCATCCGATCGAAGATGCCTTCATCAGCAAGTCCACAGTGAGCCGCTTCAGGAGTGTTCTCCATATCTGGGAACAAATAATCTCCCCCAGCTCTTCAAGCTACAGGAAGTTCCCTTACTGCCCCCATACATACTGGAGCAAATGTATAAGTGGCACATTAACTCCCTTTAGGTCTCAAACAAAGCGGGCTCCTGCTTCTCCAGAAGCGCCAATTCTGCCTCGCACGGGAAGTATTCTTCATATGGAAGAGACCCAAAAGGCAGAGCAGAGACTTCCCACATCTCATGCAAGGCCATACCCAATTCGCCAACAGGGTGAAGAAAGTCCCTGAAGCTGGACAATACAATTCAAACATGGCGTAGAGCACGCCACGTTCATCTCAATACCGTAGCAGGTCGCCCTGACGGCCTCATAGAGGTTCAGCCTCTCCAGATCCTCCTCGAAATGAGCGAGGATGTATACAGTTAAGTCCCTCCACCATGCCTTCGGAGGGTGAATCCAGCCTGGAGTCCTGAAGTCAGTGGCGGGATAGTTCCCATTGACCTTGCAGAATTGGTTGCCAAAGGTCAGCGCCACCGCAGGATTTTCCCCCACTGGGATCTCTCGGGACACATTCCCAGGATGTAGACCCATTATGCAACGAGGAGGCCCCGCTCTTGCATAACCAGGAGACTGAAGAATCAATTTCCCTATGTGGACAGAGTCAGTACTCCGGCTCACTTCCCACGACATCTTCCGAGCCTGCGTCACGCATTCGAAGGAAGACAATGAAAAATGTCGCTTGTTGGACGGAAGGTAGAACTTCTCACCATCCAACTGGAAAATCCACTGCCCTTTCCCTGCCAGTAGTTGGTGATCAGGGTCTGGCGCGCCATCCCCGAACATGAAGTCGGGCTTCCCGTAAGTTCGACGATCGATATCTTCAAGGGGAGCCGTAGTCAAAATACTCTGTGTGGTGTATTGATCACCACCATGAATAAGCGTGTCTCGGACAAGAGAACTCCGCTCACTAAACAGAGAAGCCTGCCCTTGAAATTGCAGGCTGATATTGCCGTCCAATCCCCTGGTCATCCCAAATAGACTGTTCAGAGGACCAGGAGTGTAGTGCACTGCAGGAACAAAGAGAAGCTATGATTAGTTCATCAGCCAAGCAGAGGCCCAAACAAAAGCACAATTTCCGCTTAAGGCATAGCTTCGCTCACCGAGTAAAGCTAGCATAGCAATAGCTTCAACAAAGCTTAGCCTCGCAAGTTGCAGTTAATTCCGCACTTCATAACAAAAGCTGGATACAAGGAAATATCCAAGTGTTAGCTTCGCTTCGAAAAGCTTAAGCAGAAGGTGGCACCGCCCTGAGGACTAACTTCGTCAAAAGGGCATTATAGTCAAAGATTAATCATTAGTCCTTTGTGGCCATGATTGAGAGGACAGACCCATATCCTGTTGTTCAACAGGATGAAGACAGTCTAAGGGATAGCTTCGCCTAGAAGCTTAAAGAAGAACTCTTCAGTTCTTGAATTCCCGTTCGAGAAAATAAGGGAAATGCAGGGGAATAGATTCCCTAACAATAATAGATCATGCTCGATCATTCTGGATTCATCCAAAGATAGCCAAACATCAGCTTTAAAAGAGAAACGGCAGTCTCTAATCAAAATGGGGAGTCCCTTACCGGCAATTGGTCGTTCGATGACCGGAGGAGGAGAAGGACCCTCCGCTGCAGAAGTTGCCACTTCTTTCCCCGCTCGTCTCTTGGGCGCCATTGAAGAGCCGCGGAAGCTTTCAAACTTTTTAAATGGAGAGGAAAGAGGAAGAAGAAGAGTCAAAGGTCTCTAAAAATTTCAAGTAAAGAGATCTGCTCTTTCTCAGCCCGATCGGGCTTTTATAGGCCAATCAGCGCCTGAAACGAAACCTTGTAAACAGTACAGGCTGTCGTTTCAAATTAATTTGAAACGCCGCCTAAAGCGCCTTCCCGAGAAGCGCTGCTTCAGCCACTAAGGGTTAACCTCGCCATGAGTCAAAGTGCGGACTTCGCACAAGTTCATCAAGAACTTCGCCAAAAGGGTTGCCTTAGCCCGATAAAGGCACAGTTCGCCGACATGCCATTTTCGCGCTAAGCTCATTCAAAAAGGACCCTGTCCTTAACTCCGCACGAAGTCCAGCCCCGTTATAGCCAAATTCTCAATGAAGGCAGGCAAAAATCAAATGAGCAGAAAATGAACTTTCATTGATTTAAGAGGAAAGGTACATTGATACTACATCAAGGTTGTGTTTCATACAACAGATTCAATTGCTCAACAGGATCATTTGCGCAAAAGGCATACAAGTGGTTTTATCTGCTTTCAAGCCAGACCAACTGGACACGAAAGGCCTTCCTCCTGCACAAGGCTGTAATCCTTCACATAAGGACAGACGGTGCCACCAGGACAGATGGTGCCACCAGGACAAGGTCAGTGATCTCACAGGTGACGTCCGCTTTCCCGAAGTGGATCATCTCAGATAAGCGGCTACCGGCCTCACCTCAAAAGGAATCATCTCGGATAAACGACTGCCAACAGCCTCTGGGACACGCATCAGCTGCCCCAGTTTGTCCTTTCATCAAGTCACAAAGTTGGTGAACATAGCTCACTGCAGTACAAACTGAAAGAAGTTAGCAGTTAAACACAGGAGAAGCTGCAAAGGCACTAAGTCAAATTCTTTGAGGCGAAGCAATCTGCTCCAGTCAAGCATTGGTTTCAGTTAAAGCAGGGATAGCCTCGCTTGCACAGCAATGATGGGTTAGCTCAGCAAACGCCAAGTCCTAACCTCGCATATATGGCTAAGCCAGACTGATCCTGAGGGACATAGTCTTAGCCCCACCTATATGGCAAGACTGGCTCAATCTTGAAGAAACTAAGTCCCAAGTTCTGCCTGTGCAGCGGACTTAACATGCAGTGATCCTTCCGTGATCAAGTCAGAATGATAGCTTCGCTGGGAAGCTATGATAAAGTCCTTCTCTGCAGCTCAGTCAATTGCAAAATGAAGAACAAGGAAAATCAATCCCTGAAGTAGCTATCAAAGCTAAGTTAAGGGAAAAGAACTCCCTAAAAGATTATTAGTGAAGTCGTCGAACGATCAAGACTTACCGGTCCTTGGCCGGATAATGACCAGAGTGGGCATTCCCACTAGTTCAGAGATCTGAGTATCTCTCTCAAACCAAGAGAAGAGGAGAAGAGCAGATTACTTCTCTTCAGAGGACCTCAAGTGTCCTATTTATAGGCCCCATGGCCTGAGCGCTGCCGCCTCAAGCGTGGAAGCACGAGCGCATTCAAGGCATTTACTGCGCCTTGAGAAAGGGACGGTTTCCCTCGGAACCGTGCAAAGGAAGAAACGTCTCCCTCATAAAGGCACTCATGGCGCCTTGAAAAAAGGGGATATCCTCCCTTGGAAACGCGCGAGGGGAGAATATCTCCCTCGATCAGTGCGAGAGAAGAAGTAATCCTTCTCGTAACCGGCCCACGGTAATTGGCCTTGGGAAGGCAACAGATGTTCCAGAGCAAACCTATCCCTGGATGCCCAGATGCGAAGCTACCCAGACGCGAATCTACATCCTAAAGCAGGATTGAAAGTGAAGCTAAACTCAACCATCATGGTGACGTTCATACTCCACACACCACCGATCAAAGCAGTTCAAAGTGTTTCGAAGTCTGAGCTATTACAGACTTTCGAAAACTTTAAAGGGGGTCTTGTTGACACTTAAAAAAGACAAGATTCTTATTGGTCCGAACAATGTCTAAACTTGTTGACATTTACAAAAGACAAGTGACAGACGAGCTGAAGACCGGTTCTCACCCATCTCCGAGGGACAAGGAAGCAACTTGGACTCCACTGATCCAGCAAGCAGACAGTGATCCCGGATTGTTTCTAAACAGACCTCAGCAGGTCTAAGGTGCTAGCACTTAGCATCGCATGAGCCCAAAGGGATAGCCTCGCTTGAGAGGCTAGTATCACCCGACTTCGCCTTGAAGCCATCCAAAGCCTCGCCAGGAAGCTAACTTATAACTTCGCCACAGAGGACTTCTAGCTCCGCCGAAGGGTTTCTTTCGGACTTCGCCAGAAACCGTCTCCAGCTCCGCTGTGAGCTCAAAGTGGGCAGCGCCGCTATTGGTCTGCCATGGTCAACCTTTGACCAATCAAATCTCCAGATGAGATCAAATCTAATCGGGATCAAGACAAATCTAATCAAGATCAAATCTGAGATCTAATTCAGCAGTTGATTGCCACAATCTCTTGACTCTCTTAAAAACGAGTAAGAGGATCAGGAGAGATCTTTCAACAATATAGAAAGGATCAAAATAAATCAAGAGGATCAACCGACCTGCCATTTCTAGCTTCACAGAAGCTGATCCTAGCCTCGAGCAAGGCTACTTTTCAGATTCAAACAGATCCGATTCAATCTGTTTTCATATCTTCAAGGGACGGTTATACTCTTGCTCTCCCTATAAATAGCCCATCAGGGGTACAAGGAGAGAGAATCGAAAGGATCTCGAAGGAGCCCCAGAAATAGAGCCTTTCTGAGATGACACGCACAAGAGGACTCCACAAGCAGAAGCTTCTTCACGACGCACCGTGCGCTCTTAAATTCAGAGACTTTTAGAGAATTGCTTTTCTATTCAGGGTGCTGATACCCTAATACCTTCTTCTCAAGGAATCTCTGGAATCAGGCGAGAAGGAATTCCTAATTGAAGGTGGTTTTGAGAAGTAACAAGAGGGTTCTACCAACCTTCTGTTCTCTGATTCCCGGAACCAGGCGAGAAGGGAATCTCATCGCTCGCATCGTCAAAGGGACAAAGTGGTCGCGCGCTGACCAGACTCCTATCAGCACACTTCTCCAGAATCTCTGAGGAGATCTACTTGTAATCTTTTTAAGAATACTTGTAATTTAGCTCCTCAAACTCTTTTTATTGTAAGTTTTCCCCTTTGCAAATCAATGAAAAACAACATCTATAATGATTAGTTTTCGACCTCCTCGAGATCATGTCACGTGTCCATTTAGTACAAATAGGTGAGCAACACGTGATCACTTCCAGCACCTCTGATCGGAGTGCACATTCATTCAAACCCCATGCGGTTCATATAGTTAGAAGGAGAAGATAGAATCAGTTGTGAGAATCTCTATCCACAAGCTAAATTCTTATTTGAACTCGATAGTTATAACTAGGGAATAGACCAACCATATTAACAGTTGGATGAGAGAACCGGATAAAGATATACCCTCACCCAGTCAATTTACAGCCAGCGTTTGGATATAAAACCACCACCGAGATAAGAGATTTAGTATTTAAATAAAACTGAATTTTGTAGCCTTATCCAAACAGACACAACCTGTATAAATAATAGATCACCCTCCACATTAAAGGGGGATTGAGCCCAGAAACCCTAGCAGACCAGAGAAACCTATTGTAATCACCATTATTATAGTAGAATCTCTCTCTCTCCATGATTTTCTCCCATTTGGGTTCCACGTAATTCTTTATGTTTGCGTTGATTTTTCTGTGATCTGATTACACCCACTCTATTTTTTTGGTGCGTGGATTAATTCCTTAGAAAATTACCCGCAGCACTACCAAAAAGATTCTTTCTCATAACAGATGAACCTTCTTTATGTATCAATTTCTTTCAAATTTTAATCAAAAATTAAAACAATTCAAATATATAGAGTTTCATCCCTACTACGTCTTATGTTCTAGAAAAAAGCACTTTCACTTTCTATAGCGGAGAGCTTCAAATTTATGACCTTCCATAAGCAAATGAAGCCTTTCACACTATTAGAATATAAATATATTATTTTTCTTATCACAACTTCAGAGTTTTAATGTAGAAGAAGGAGACTTAAAATGGTAAATGTGACTCAGATCTCACCTATCCAGTCGAAAGGGGGTTTAAACCGCGATGCCAGTAGTGAAGATTCGGCCAAGGAATGACCGGATCTGAATAGCAAATGCGCAACGCGGTGGTGTGGAGATGCAACGAATTCAGTGGTGGGGGATCTGGTCACAAGATAATCAGATCAAAGCTGCAGATATCGTGATGGTTCATCAAAGTTTGTTGGCGATGCATGGGGAGCTTCGATGACATTTCAGTGGTTTTTTCTTTTTTCTTTCTTTTAAAGAATCAAATTGTGCATAATACATGTTTGTACCCTTCTACCAAGGGAATGTTCTGTTAAGTTCTTATTAATGAAACATCGGGGGGTTTGGACTCACGGTTTTATCTCAAAAAAGGGAAAATTGCTTTCATAGGCTCAACAATTGTTTGAAGTGCCAAAAAGGGTTTGAAGTTTGCGAGTGTGCTAAAAGGGCTCCAATATCAATGCCCGTGCTTCGAGTGCCTATGTACGCTAGTTGTATGCAGTGGGTGGTTGAATATCCAAAATGCCCTTACTAACAAATATGTCCACTCTGTGTACAATTTTATAGAGAAAGAGAGATAAGTAGAAGAGGAAGAACTGAGGAAAAAGAAGGGAGATCTCGGCCAAGTAGATCCCAGCCTCTCTGCCTTCGGCGATAAGATCCAGCCCAAGATCCCCCTCGGCGACGAGATTTGCCTCTGAGATCCACTGCTTGAAATTTGTCTCGCCTCCCCCGACGAGTCCGTCGACCACTTCCTGGCGGCGTTAAACAAAGGCTTCGAGCTTCTAGCAAGCTTGCGAATCTCTGACCTCGCGATCTCGGAGCTTGTCGGGCTGATCGATCTCTGAGTTCGCCGGGCTAACCAATCTCTGAGCTCGCAGATCTACGGTCGAGCCATGCCAAAATCAAAGGCCACCACCAAGTTTGGCGAGGGACTTTGAGGTCTTGGAATTTAAGAATTTTTGGGATTTTGATTTGGGAGATGAGATTTTGGCTTTTGAGATTTTGAGAAATTTTTTATTGAAATTGATTTGGGATTTTCGCGATTTTGAGATTTTTGGGACAGAGATTCTGCATGCCGAATTGGAGGATTTTGGGACATTTTTTTTGTAATTCTGTGGATTTTTGTTTAATTTTGTGATTTTTTGTGTAATTTTATTGACACAGATTAAATGTGTAATTCTGCGATTTTGGGAACAGAAATTTATGCCAACATATTTCGTTTTTGTAATTTTGTGATTTGATGTAGTTTTGAAATTTTGAGGTAATTTGATTTAGATTTTGTGATGATTTTAAGGTGATTTGATGATTTTGATGTAATTTTGCTCATGAATTTTAGGTAATTTGTGAATTGAGATAATTTTGTTGATGATCTTTTAGGATGAGTGATAAAATTTTAATAAATTTGTAATTTATGATGAATATTCTTTATTTGTAGGCAAATTCAAGTTTGGTGGAAGAAATTGAATATATTGGACAAATTTTCCAATAAGTGAAAGAAATAGATAAAATTGATAGAAATCTAAGCAGTTGGACAAATTTTACAATATGTAAACAGAAATAGTTAAAAGTGGACAGGAAATTCAGAAATCAGACAAAAATTGGTTTTGATAATTTGATGATTTTAAGGTAATTTAATGATTTTGATGTAATTTAGCTCATGAATTTTTAGGTAATTTGTGATTTTGAGGTAATTTTGCTAATGATTTTTTAAGATAAGTGATAAATTTGTGATGAGTTTGTGATTTGTAGTGAATTTTACTTTATTTGTAAATAAATTCATAGTTTAGAGGACAGAAATTGAATATAGTAGACAAATTTTTCAATAAGTGGATAGAAATAGACAAAAGTGGATAAAAATTAGGCCATTGGATGAATTTTACAACATGTAGACAAAAATAGTCTAAAGTGGATGACAGATTTAGAAACTGGACAAAAACTGATTTTGAAGTAATTTGATGATTTTGATATAATTTAGCTCATGAATTTTTAGGCAATTTGTGATTTTGAGTTAATTTTTTTGATATTTTTTATATGAGTGATAAATTTGTGATGAATTTGTGATTTATGATAAATTTTACTTTATTTGTAGATAAATTCACAGTTTGACATATATAAATTGAATATAGTGGAATAGAAATAAATAAAGTAGGCATAAATTTAAGCAGTTAGATAAATTTTACAATATGTATACAGAAACAGTCAAAAGTAGATAGGAAATTCAGAAATTGGACAAAAACTGATTTTGAGGTAATTTGATGATTTTTATGTAATTTTACTCATGAATTTTAAAGTAATTTGTGATTTTGAGGTAATTTTGTTAATGATTTTTTAGGATTAGTGATAAATTTGTGATGAATTTGTGGTTTGTGGTGAATTTTACTTTATTTGTAGATAAATTCACAGTTGGTGGACAGAAATTGAATATAATGAAGAAATTATCCGATAAGTGGACAGAAATAGAAAAATAGATAAAAATTTAAGTAGCTGGACAAATTTTATAATATGTATACAGAAATAGCCAAAAGTGGATGGGTAATTTAGAAATTGGACAAAAACTAATTTTGAGGTAATTTGATGATTTTGAGATAATTTGATGATTTTGATGTATTTATGCTCATGAATTTTTAGTAATTTGTGATTTTGAGATAACTTTGCTGATAATCTTTTAGAATGAGTGATAAATTTGTGAATTATGATAAATTTTACTCTATTTGTAGACAATTCACAGCTTGATGAAAAGAAATTGAATATAGTGAATAAATTTTCCAATAAGTGGATAAAAATGGACAAAATTGGAAAGAAACTTAAGCAAACACCTTTTTATTTTTTTTAATTTTGTAATTTGATGTAATTTTATAATTTTGTCGAGTTTCTGGCTTCTAGCTAGACAAATTATATTAATTTTTAGTATAATTTACATTTTTAAATTAATAAAATGAAAGATAAACAAACAAACAAGTGAAATATAAATAAATAATATTCGTATGTTAAATAATTTTTGTTTTACAAACAATAGAGGTTAAATAATTTTATAAAACAAGTCATTTTTTACATTTTTGTTTTCGTTTAATTTCATTTTCCAAAATTTAACTTATTTTATGAATATTTTGTTCAAGTTAATGAATTTTGAAGTGAACAACATTTTCGTGAAGCAATTATTTTTTTTATCCACTTCAAAATTCAAATTTGATGACAACAATTACTGTCATCAAAATGACAAAAGACAAAATGACAAAAATACAAAGGTAAAGGAGCATTAAGCAAATACAGTCCGTATTGTTAGATGGTAGGGAGAGGCCCGTTGAGGCACAAAATTCTTGATCAAAGACCTTAGCAGCACACTCACAAACTTCAAGTCCTTTTTGACGCTTCAAAATTGTTGAGCTCTTGGATCAAAAAAAAATACAAGACTCATGTTCAATTCTCACTAGGCGCGTATTTTCAAATGAATTTAAAAAATAAGATACATTGTGTAAAATCTAAACTTCAATTCATAAAAAAAGTACTTAACTTACAGGCATGTACAAGTTAGAATATAAATATATTATCCTCAGCCTTTTAGCGTGGCGAACAGGTATTCAATACATACATTGAACAATTATTGGAACCTTTGCACAGTACTTCAAACATAATAAACATATTTTCATTGAAAATTAGCTTTCTAGAAAACCAATCCTTACATATAATGACTCTGAAATCATCTTCTCAGGCCAAACCAAATGCCCTCCTCCCCCTTCTTCATGGCCCCAAGACCCCTGACGGCCAAACTCCTACTCCTCCTCGGCAACACAAATTCGACCCGACCTTCACATCCTCCTCGAACTCACAAGGTTCATTCTCGTCAATCCTCCCAGTAGCCACGCTTCTGCTCCTCTTCACCATCTCATCCTTCGTCTTCGTGGCCGCGGCGGCCCGAACGAGCTCTTGAAGATCGCTTTCTCCATTGCCCGTCCTCGCGGAGCTGAAACAATAGCTATGTGAAAATTCAGACAATGTAGGATAGCCATTGACGGCAGCTCCCTCACACTTGACGTGACCAGCGCAACGAGTGACGCTCTTCACGTACAAGTCTCCGACGGTGCCGAGCGCCCGAACAAGCGCTTCACGCACCTCCTCAGCCTCTTCGTTACTCCCCTTCCCTTGCTCATAACTACAATACAATGCTCCTTATTGATTGTGTTGTGTCATGGGTGAGGATCAGTAAAGAGGATGTTTAGGCGAAGTGTTTAGGGAGCAAGGTTAGACTAATTCGGAGGCAGTTGGTTGCTTGTTGTATACAACAAGAGCGAGCTGGCAGAATTCAATGATTGGGGGCAAAGTTTGGCAACAAAAGTCAATCCAAAACGTCTGGTTGTTGGGTTGCAAGTTGCAAGCTTTGCATTTGAATCAAAGTGTTGGCAAGAGATAATTTGTTTAGGCTTGAAATTGAGGAGAGAGAAGGCCGGTCTCTCATTTGGATCTTGAAAATCATCTTCTCTCCTAACGTTAAAAACTCTCCCGGTAATACACCAGCACCCAACTCAGGAAGATGAGTCAAGCCTCTGCTCAGACGGAGATTCGTTGCCCATAAGTGGAAAAACAGCTTTGAGAAAGCACCAAAATCCGACCGCAAGAACAATGTTTCTTTTTTCCAGCAGAATATATGTAAGAAATTTTTGGGAGAAAGAGGGCAGATCGATTTCTGTTTTTTTTTGTAAAGGATACGTGCAAAGATCGGGTATTTATAATCCTCTGCAAATCTTTCAGTTTGTAACAGTCCGGGAGAATCTGTGATTATGCGTGAGTGGTTGCAACGTGCAGATCCGATTCTCTTGAACGGGTCCAACTCTACCCGAAAATCTCAACATAATTTTAAATAAAAATAAAAAATAAAAAATGTAGGAGGTTCAACAAGCTCCTGAATCGAACTGCATTCGTGTCCGCAGGTCGTGAGCGCGCCCCACCCGAACCCGGCCCTATTCGGCGTGAGTGCGCACGTGTTGGGATGTGGCCCATGGCCCAACACTCATAACAATAGGCATGGGAGGAGTTGGTATATACACTACCCAACCTCCCATCTCCTATCCAATGTGGGACTAAAACCAAAGCCAAATAAGAGAGAAACTCAAGTTTTCCTCCAACTCAAAACACATCCAATAGTCACCCCCCAAAACTTGTCAGGAAAGATAAAATAAATCAACAATAAATAACAATCAAATCATCATATCATAAAACATGAGTGAAATCGGGCAACAGCATACTGTGAATTCGGGACAGGTGGACTACGCCTGGAACCTTCCTTAGTGAATTCATCGCCATCTAAGAGACATAGTATACTACGCCTGGAACTAGCCTCTTTTACCAGATATTGATAGAATACACACACAGTAAGTCTCCATCTATTGAGCGAGCGGGTTGAGCGTTAAAGACCACGCTCACAATAATCAACTCATGAGAGTTTCTAGGGTCAGCCATGCCCCCCCCAACCGCGCTCACGGTTCCTCTCACGTAGGTAAGTCTTTCAAGGGTACTACAGCTGGATAGTATACCCTCCATACTACATGCGTTGGACTTATTAAGAGCTAAACTTATCCTTACCTAGTTGTATCATAAGAGCTTTGTCACCATAGAGAAGGGGCAGTAGCTACAATACTACATACAGGATATAAACATATCCGGGTCGATGTTCCACACGAGTATCACAAGTCCAGCTTGTTCCTATCACATTGAACCTCTTTAATGGATTCAACTCCCAATCAAGTAGGTTGGGTTGCCGCTGTCGGTGAACTCTGCTATGGGCTTAACCCCATCTCCCTCGATGATTCTACGACCACACTCCTAAAAAGACCCTTAGTCAATGGGTCAGCAATATTCTTCTCGGACTTTACAAAGTCCAGAAGCACAACTTTGCCCAATAAGCGCTGAACAGATTTAAGTCTAATTTGAATATGTCTATTCATCTTCTTATTGGCATTATCTTATTTTAGAATCTCAATGGAGGAGCTTAAATCAGTATGAACTAACATTGAAGTGGGTTTAGGTACGATAGAGAATTTAGATAAAAGATCTTTTAACCATTCAGCTTCAGAGTAAGTAGTGTCCAGAGCAATGAGCTCGGACTCTATGGTGCTCCAGGCAATCATTATTTGTTTGCAAAATTTTCAAAACACAGCAGCGCCACCGAACATGATTACATATCCGGTAGTAGACTTAACACTATTGGAATCAGTGACCAAGTTGGCGCTATAACCTTTCATAACATCAGGATATCCAGTGTAAGTCAGACATTAGCCATTGTGCCTCTAAGATATCTGAAAACTCTCTCTAGTGCTGTAACGGTCCCAGTAAAAATTTCCCTTTTATTACAATCATTGTAACGCCCCGATCCCACGGTACGGGGACGTCACTTGCGACGTACATACGCAGGTCAGAAATACCCTTACGTATATACGCTAAGCATCAGTACAAGCAAGGATCAGAGTATGACAAAGCGTAGCGTCCATTCATATGCCAACATAAGACGTACAAAGTACAAGGTTATCACAGATTGTGACATACATTTACATATCACATGCATCATATATCACAGCCAAACACAAAAGTACGATTTACAATAAGATTACAAGATGCTCACGAGCTGGAGGAAGGTCCCGCGAGCCAAAAAGAAAAGTCTGGGACGACAGCAACCGAGACTAATCAGCCTGCTCGGAAGGAAAGCTTGATCTACCACAGAAGGCTCCACCTCGATCCAAGGTTCGGAACCTGAACATACAAATTCAAGGGAGTCAGGACCTCCCAAACAAGTGAACAGGTTACAGCCGAGTGGCAATAGAAACATGAGCATGAGAGTTGGTATAATATCATGAGAATCAGCCAGCAAGTAAAAGAAGCACCACATATTATAAACGGAAGGGCAATGTATACGCTTAAACTACGGCTTCACGAGACTAGTACCTCGAGGGAATAATCCAAACAAGGAACCCTCATCTATATACCTTTATCTCATGTCACCGTAATCCAAGTGCATACAACTCCCACAATTAGCGTCTTTTATCATTATTATTATTATAGCTCACCTTACCCTGATATCTAGCTATGTGGACTAGCGTCCCAGCACACATAGATCCATATCCCAGTAAAGCAAGGTTGTTATTGGAACCAGCGGGGGTATCAACGAACTATGTTTACAGTGGGTCCCGTGCATACCCGGGACCACGGCCCAGGATTGTTCCGTTGCTTGGTGACGGAACCCGCCGCAAGGCAAACAGGAGGGACTTATTGTATGCCCTTATCATGATGGTACCAGGAATGAGGGAGCCAGCACTCCCCTCGGTCGCCTAGAGGCCCACAGGTCAGACCGGAAGTTCAGTTGCACAACATACCTAATGCCACTGTAAACACGAACACATATTGATAGCCGCATGTTTCTCCCGACCCAATGTAAGTTGTCTCATTTTATGGTATATTAAATAATTATCAGATTTCGGGAATGAGCAGGAACATGTCAGAGTACAGGTATATCAGGAGTACTGGTTCGTACTATCAAGTAATCAAGTTTGTAAATCATGAAGTCCGGTTATCATTCCCGTTATAATGATAATTATAGGAGTCAGGTGTATCATGCCTTGTGTCAATAGATAGCATGATAAGAGGTGATATTCATCAAGTAACATGCCATGAAATAGCAATATCTAATACATGACCCGAGTATAAGATTCATTTTCAAGAAAGTAATTAACCACAGCAAATAACCAAAATTAGTCGACTAGGGGAAGGCAATTAGTCGACTTATAGAGTAGTTAGTCGACTATAGAGAAGGGGTTAGTCGACTAATAGGCTGCGTTTCGCAAGACTGCGTTTCACAAGTCCGCGTCTTGTCTCCAGTCCGCGTCTCACAAGTCCGCGTCTCACAAGTCCGCGTCTTGTCTCAAGTCCGCGTCTCACAAGTCCGCGTCTTGTCTCAAGTCCGCGTCTCACAAGTCCGCGTCTTGTCTCAAGTCCGCGTCTCACAAGTCCGCGTCTTGTCTCAAGTCGCGTCTCACAAGTCCGCGTCTTGTCTCAATCCGCGTCTCACAAGTCCGCGTCTTGTCTCAAGTCCGCGTCTTAGGAGAGAGTTAGTCGACTGTAGAAAAGGGGTAGTCGACTAATGAAAGCTGCGTTTTCAGAAATAAAGTTGCGTTTCAAGGAAGTTAGTCGACTAGTTGTGGGGTCGAGTCGACTAATGGGTGCAAAATAGAGAACAGATCCTGATGTTTGAGGGCTGTGGTTTGTTGATAATATTACAAGTATGAGAACAATGTCCAAGTCTTGGCGAGTAGAATTACTCGCCTAGAATGCGTCCAAAGTCCAGCAAGAGTGCCAAGTGAAGAAGATGAGTCCTTTGCCAAGTTAATCACCAAAACGATCACCGGAACAATCGCGAACGATTACCGGGAAATCTACGGTGATGAAGCTCGGTCCCAACCAAAAGGAGGGCACCGGCCTAGAATCCTATCAACGAAGAAGAACACGGCCCCAATCCAAAGGAGTGGCCGGTCTCCACAAGAGAAGGCAAAAGGTTGATGGTGCAAGTCCAACTCAATATGGCAAAACGAGATTTTGCAAATGGCGTTGCGGGGAATGAAGCTATAGTCCGCCGGAAAGAGGTTGACGAGGGGGTGAAGATGGTATGCTCGGTGGAGGCTACGGTGGTGCAGGTGGTGGTGGAGATGGTGATGAAGTTTTGTGGAGGTGATGGGTTCTTTTTGGTGTCTCTTGGTGAAAGAGGTTGAAGAAGATGGAGTTAGTTGTTTGGAAATGGTGAAGGAGATGGAGGAGAAGAAGGTGGAGGAATTGGTGATGGAAAAATGGAGATGGTGGAGTAGTTGTGATGGCCGGCCAAAGGGGCTTGGTGGTGGTGAGCTTGCTGTTGGAGCTTGCAGGAACAAAAGGATGAAGGAAAAATGGAAGAGAGAGATGGGATGCATATATATATAAAGGGAGGAAAAATATTATAATAATAAACCTCATCACTTTCCCCCAATGAGTGTGGCGTTTGCAAAGTCCCAAGGCTGCGTTTAAGCCATTTAAAGAGCCAAACGCGGGAGCTCAAGGCTGCGTCCAGAGGAAAA